>JAIPRM010003429.1:14091-26188 GCA_025469315.1 Stegophylla sp. TES_Ste_2020
TGATGTGAAACCTGAACCAGAAAACGTACGGTTTGAAACAACTGATCAGAAAGGATGAGGTTAAAATTACATTTAATTATACCAAAATTAAGTTGACTACATGGGAAATTAAAGAATTTTGATTTGTTTGTCATGGATACCTACAAGGTACTTAATCTCCGGCCCGTATAAACCCCGTCAAAGTCAGTTAGCTATATTATCAGCTATAGCAACCAAATAAACAATATTTAATACATACAAATACCGCGCCATCTATTGAATACTCCCTCAACCTAGATAACAAAAGGTGTTAAAATGTTGTTCAATAAACTAACTTACACTGTGTCATCTCTTAGCCACTTATGGAACTTATAACTAAAATACAGCATTGAATTTACAATAAAAAATATTGAGGTCATTAATCCAGATAAAAAAACCATCCTATCTTTTAAGTTGGATCGAGTCCATAAGACAGTGTGCAAAATTTTAATAACATCGGTTGATTAGAAACGGAATTTATCCCGAAGAAATCATAGTGAGGCGGAATCTATAAATATATACATATATAAGGTGTACAATTGATTTTATCATGGTGTACTGATTATTACGTCACACGTATTATGTCAACCGTTTTGTAAAGTGCATATTTGCAGACTGTCCATGGTATGAACTGCGTGAGACAACATCTGTTACAGTGTTTGGTTAAATACGTTTTGTCTTTGTCATCAATTACTTAGAAATTTTAAGATACATGTTTTGTCAATGTATACGCATTGTTTGAGACATTACCATAAAAAAATTACACATCGCGGATTAAGGGAGTGGAAGCTGGAGCCAGTGAATGTCACCAAATCCGGTCAGACATCTGCCGTTTTCGAAATAACATCTCATGGTGAACATATGCCTAAACCTTTTGATACCCGAGTGTCTCTACCTGGAAATGAGGGGAGCAATATGAATTTATTAAACGTAAACGACGGGAACAATATGAATACGCCTATATAGCATATTATAGTTTTATTTATTCCCTGATTTACTCGCTGATATTCAGTAATTTGTAGTATTTTTGTCTAATATAAAAAGCCGGATATACTTCGCACGATGGATGTACTTCGCACGACGGGTGACATTCTCTTGACGGGCGTATTAAATTTTAAAGAAACGATAAATCATTTCTTCAGTAAAACGATTCTGAACGAAGGAAGTTAATAATAATACGTAATAATAATATAAAAAAAAAATGTCCAAAATTTTTTTTCACATTTTCAAAATTTTCTTGCGCCAAAATCTTTTTTATAGGATTTTCTATCAACTTTTTAAACTTTCATAAAATTCTGATCAAAAAATGATACTTTTCGAGTCGATTTTTTCAAATTTTGGGTAGTTTTTTCCAAAAAAAACATTGAAGAATTGAGAAATTATAAAAATGACCTTTTTAAAGTATAATCTAGAGGCGAATCGGGTTTGAAAAAGTTATTGATCGAGACTTTTGGACAAGTATTTCTATACGAAAAGTTGTACCACAGAAAAAATAAATAAATAAATAAATAAAAAATAAAATAAACATCATTGTAAAAACACTAGCTTTTTCACTTCATTCAGAATATAAAAGTGATATTTATAAGAAGACGATGTACTCCATTTATGAAAATAATAATTTTACCTGAACGACATTATTTAAAACATGAAT
Source organism: Stegophylla sp. TES_Ste_2020 (assembly GCA_025469315.1). Lineage (NCBI taxonomy): Eukaryota > Metazoa > Arthropoda > Insecta > Hemiptera > Aphididae > Stegophylla > Stegophylla sp. TES_Ste_2020. The sequence continues at coordinate 15,761 of JAIPRM010003429.1, forward strand.
ATAACAATGAAACAAATAAGAACGTTAGTGCTTGTTCGATATCGAAGTAATATAATCATAATATTTTCGAAATCCATTTATTATTTAGAATTTAAGAGTAATCGATGAACCAAACGAGTAAAACATTATACGTATCTTATTATATAAATATGGAAATTGTAAAAAATAAATAATAATAATAACAATAAAACGCGAATCTCGTTTTTTTTAAAAAAAAACTCATTGTTATCATTTTTATATAAACGTTGAACATAAGTTTTATACAATTCAATAACATTTCAATATAGAAAGACCGGGGTTTTTTTTTCTTATGTATTCCCATTACCACTTGCAATGTAATTTTATTGTTATTCAAAAATAGGTGCACATGAAATCGCGATGAGAGTGTAGTTTTATGCGTTCGAGTAATGTAGTTATTATTTTTTATTATTTTTATTTCATTCCTAAACTTTAGCTTCATAACACGTGTGCTGAATAATAATAACAATGACATTTTATTGCCAGCACTTTAATCGAACTCAAACTACCGTTATCGGTTATGGAATCGTGGTAATTTGCGTTTTATGCATAAAAGAATGAATGAAATACCAACACACACACACACACACACACACACACACACACACACACACACACACACCACGATATGAAATTATACTTTTAATCGCGATCGCCTCACTTTTAACCCTGTATATAATGTGTAATGCATACTTAAGTGTGTTTATACAATTTCGACTATGAAACAATAATTTTGAATATGAAATCATTAATCGGCGAACGATTTCAAGGATTGTCTACTCGAAATAGTACTCAGGTCAGTACGTATAACGTAGCACAGGTTTCCGGAGGATAATTTTATATTCGCATTCTACTTTAAAAAAGTAGGTCTCATTATTTTTGCTAGGCTTGAGAAAAAATTACCAAAAAATCGAGAAAACAACAATAAACGCCATAAATTAGACTTTCATAACTTTGATGATAATAGAAACTTGACATTTTTATCATTTAATTAACAATAGCGTAATAAAAATCATTTTTTGAATTAATGTAGAATTTTGGAAAAATTTCGTTTATGTAAGTAATTCAATTTAGTATTCTTGATACGAATTAGGTATGAGCAATAAGTAGAAAAATAATATTTATCAATCCAAACCACATACACCTTATATGTCTAAATTCGATAGACATTTATTTTTTGTACTAAAAAATTCATACCATGTCTTTTAACAGATTTTCTTAAAGGTTGAACTAGTGAACAATTTTATACAATCATTTAAAATTAGGATTCCGGTTCAAATGACTGTTAATCCAAAAAAAATATCATCGTTTAGTTATTATTTTGTAATATATTCTGATAATCCTGTTTAGAATAGGACGTCTGATATAAGCTTAGGTACTATTTATAGGTATATGCCTACTAATACTTTCATTTTCGTTAAATTCTTTTGTTTATATTTTAAACTAAGTTTAAGAACTTTAAATTGCATAATACGGCCAATTTTATAATTCACATAAATTGTGAAATAGACGTGAATTATTATTCTGTTATTAATTGGATTATTAGTTGTTAAACACACTCAATATAAAACTGACAATTATTGCTGATCTTTATAATTAATTAACTCTGAATCGTTTTATTGAAAAAATGATTTCTAGTATCTCATTCGAGAACCGAAGAAAGACCCATAGTGCGAAGTATGTCCAGTATTTAAAAATATTTTATAAATGTTAGCCAACCCACATGTGTACGTGTAAACAACTTACATGCGAGAATTTTCCGCATAAAGGCTTGCGTAATATACATACAGTAAGTGACTTGACCGCTAACGTCGACCGGACGCGAAGACGAGGGACGAATAAAATTAGGAAAAAAATACAAATACAAATTTCTCCCCGCAGGCGCATACTCGATGATTCGCGGGGACGACAATATAAATAATAACACGAGGCCGAGACGTTAAACTTTTCGAAGAATGTATTATTTTATTATTATTATTATTATTTTACGACTCGCCGAACAAGACGGTTGTATTATCACGGGGGGGAGGGGGGTGAATTTTGGGGAGGAGGAGATATGGTGAAGAGAGACCTTATAAAATTATACGACGCTACTAGTGTATAGGTATACAACGATGATATAATGAAAGCATACGGCGGCGCGGCGCAATGTAATACATATTATATGATACATACGCATAGGAACACAATATTTTATTTTATAAACAGGAATATTATTCGTCTCCGGAGGCTTTTGTTTCACGAGTTTCGCGCTCGTTTTCGCCGACCATTAGGACAAAATAATAGGTATAGGACAAGGGGGTATATGTTATATATATATATATATATATATAAACGTAAATTATATTATGATAAAACAGAAGGCGCTATCGAAAGGGCGTTATTCGGCGTTACGTACATTATTATTATAATATCGTATTATGTTACAAATTTTTTTTTATTTATTATCACGCCCTTATTGTCACGTTATATCGATACCTGCACTTTGGTGTTATTGCGCTGAAATATCGTATCAGTCGTCCTGTACAGTGCTGGCACGTACGCAAAGGAGACTAAGGAGTAAGGGGCCTCCCCTTCCTCCTATTATCAGTGGTATATTCGATTTGATACGTGACGCAACAGTAAAGTTTAGTTAGATCTCAATCAGAAAACCGTTCTCTACATCATAAACCTCATGTTCATCGCATCTTATAACATTATTTTCGAAGTTTTCCTATAGTTTTCCAAATATTTTATTACAATAATTTTACAAAATTATTTGAAATAATTTAAAAATAAAGGCAAACTAATAATATTTAATACTAAACGAATTGGTTGTTTACTGTCCAAGTATTGATAAGATTCGATAAAGTTATGAAACACATTGTTTTCTACATTGGATATGGAAATTCGAGAATTTCGGAAACTTTTCGTTTTTTTTCAAAAACAGAGATAATTTTTAATTTTTCTACTTAATATCGAAAATCAACTCACTCGGTGGCGTACTACGTAACGTCTTTGTGTGATAAGGGTGATAGATTTATTTTTTAGAAAGTTTACCAAAGGGTTAAAAAGTACATTTTGGCTCCTTTAAATTATTGAATTTAAATCAAATGACATAAGACGTTTTCATTTACTATTAGCCCCCCTCTCTTTGAAAAAATCTACGAACGTCACTAGTTCTTTATTATCAGATCGGTACGGTTCAAAAATATGAAACACGTTAGGCCGTTACACACGTTGCGAAAGTTGGTCGCTAATAGTCCTAAACCGATGACGTATTTACAGCCTTACTAGAAAAGGATGCTTAGGGGATGAATCTCGAGCATATAATTTTATTATTTCTTTATCATTTATAAAGTATTTTATATGATAAAAATTATTTTAAAAATACTGACTTGTTTAAAATGTCAAAAACTAAATAAAAATATACGGACAATCAAATCAATAAACTTTTACTTTGGAAATTATTGTCGAGTGTTTTGTACGTTTTAAAAATTCTCTAAATGATTTCAACACATTTCTTTCATCGACTCCTTTATTTAGATTTTATTAATTCTACTACAAATAATATAGTGTTTCAAAACAAGTGATTTAAAAACTAATTAATTTTAACCGCATAGTCGGTATTCCACAAAAATTTCCTTGAAACAAAAAGAATCGTTTAAAAAATTACAAAAAAATCTCACGTTCTGAGAGCTGCATTTCAATTGGCCGAATCCAGTAGAATAAAACCCACTGGGCATGAACAGAAAACAGCGAAACTTCCAATATAATAATTGTTTTCCGCTTATAATTACACGCGTCTTATATATTGACAATACTCTTGCGTGGTTAAAATATTATATTTGTGTATGAATTTGTGTACATTTGTGAATAAAGTATCAAAAACTGTGTAAACATTCTATCTCAACAAACATTCTAATTTTAATTACGAACGTTTTTAAATAGATAAATCGAATATACATATTACGCATTTACAAAATGAGAAAAGATACGTGTAATCGCAGAATAATATGCAAGACGAAATATCTCCTGCCAAAATTGTCTCTAATATTTACAGCATTTTTACAAAACATTCTTTTGTTATTTAATGATTAAAATTGGAGAAAAAAATCAACATTTTTGTTTTTTGTACGTTTTATTTATTAAAATAAAGTTTATATTAAAAACGAAATTTTAAACTGGATATTAAGAATAAAACTTCACGAATAAACTAATTCAATACATAATAAATTTGGAAATATTCTAAAAATTAAAAGACTATGTTTTTTTTTTTTTATAGAGAAATTTTAGCCTGATTTATGTTTTTAAGCAGATATTATGTAAAGAAGTTATTTTTCGAATTACTCAATTATTTAATATTTTGGAAAGAATACTAAGCAAATTTTTTCGCATTATTTTTTTTTCTTTTTTTTATTTATTAGTTAAATAAAATTATAGTAAAGAAGAGTAAAGTGAAGCAAAGCAAAGACAAGTAAAATAAAGTAGCTCTTCGGGTCAAAAGACCCGACCAAAGACTCATGGTGGGTGTATTTAAAATGACGACTATTATTGTTTTTTATATTATTTACTTCCTACCTTCAGAATCGTCTTATTGAAGAAATGATTTATCGTTTATTTTTTAAATTCAACACACCCACCAAGAGTATCTAACACGAGGAGCGAAGAATACTCATGGTACAAAGCATGTATGGATTTTTTTTTTTTTTTAGTATAGGGGCGGCAATTTTTCATTTTGCATAGGAGTGCCAAATTTATATAACCTCCCTTGAATATCGAACATCATTATAGTGTTTCCATTTCTATAAATGTATAATTAATGCGTAGTCTTTACGGCTCGAGCCGAAATTTACTTGCACCGAAAATTACATAACACCTAAAATAATAAGACCGAAAATAAGGGAAGTAAAAATTACGTGTTAATCAAAAAAAAAAAAAAAAAAAAAAACTACGGGTAATTGGATAAAGCTAAAACTAAAGCTGAACATAGACTAGCCACCAATTATTTTTTCCCATGTGCTGAGCACTTAGGTTTTCTCACATCTTACATCGTATTATTGCATACAATAGCTACGCAGACGCACGTGTTGCCATTATCGACGCGAAATCGATACGCTATTACACGTATAATTTACGCCCAGTATGTTGTACACGTGTACGTATGCTTAAGTGAAATGAAAATTAATTTAAAATAATTAAACCGAACGACGTTAGTTCGGTAACTGATATCTCGTTTCGTGTAAATGGACTTTCACAAACGCTTAAATACGTACTATCATTTCTCGAGAAATCCAAATAATAAAATTATTATCATCGAGAGTACTCGTTTTAGTAGATGTTTTTTGAACGCTTACTGTCGTGCGGATAACACATTACAATATAACAAACGACAGATTTTCACTGGAAATGAGTCGGAAATAAAAATGTTATTGTTATTAATAAACAAATTTTTTGTCGTCATCAAACGCTATTCAAATACGTCGCCCCTCCGGGTCTTTTAAAACCACGTGTGCTTCACTCCGTGTTCACTGGGAAATTTCAATTTAGGCACTCGTAAATCCTCGAAACGTTAATCACATTCTAACCTTCTACTTTAAATTACTATAAACACAAGCGTAATTTTAGCATCATTTAAATACCGGAGAAGTAGTATATTATCATATTAGTTTTTTGAAAAATATAAACAAAAAAAACACGTGTTATTTAATTAAACGAGTGAACGTACAACAACAGAAAAAAAAAAAAAAGAGTTGTAGAAAAATAAAATTAATGAACATTAAAATAATAGCATAACAACTGGTTATATTCGGTTTTTCTGTTTTAATAAAAAATTAATCACGATTGAGTAGATCGTCGCTGAGTGGTGCGATAGACTCTCTATGCCGGATTATGTTTTAATGAAATCTAAAAAAATCTACACGCAAGCGTCTTTTGAGCAGACGAAAAGGATTATCGAGGATACGTTCGCTACGAGAACTTTGACAGATAAGGAACTGCGAACGACTGAAGTGTAAAATCGAATTCTTTACTGAACGCCAAAAATTTAATTAGGAAATGTACACGCGTTTCGTCGGCTCCTAAATACATTTGACGAGCTTAAAAACTTTTTCATTCCTCTCGTGCATACTAATAAAATGATTCTGAATTTTAATCAAATTAAAAAAATATATGTATGACGTATATATTTTACGTACTTACAAAACAATAATTATATTATTGCTTTAATTTCACTATTGACAGCATCGCGTGTACTGTTTTATTCTAGACTTAATTTTTCGTTTAATTTATAATTTTATGCGAAACATGTTTTACATTTTACTTTTATTTTTTTTTTCATATAAGTTCTTGAAATAATCTATTAAACACTGTGTTTATTTATCGAGTTTTATTTATATTATATTTTTTCCGATTTTGTAATTCATAATTACAAGGGGAAAAAAGACATTTTTAGTACCAAACCTTTCTTTGAATTTCCACAAAAGAATCGCGAAAGGATAAATTATCGATTTCGAGTGTAAATTTCCTATCCGTTATCATGGACGGGTACAACGGAGTAGTCAAACCATAAGTCATTAATACGAAATTCGTTCTCCATAAAGTTTTTTAGACATTGTACCGACAATATTGTAATCAAAACATGACTGTAGCAGTATTCAAAACGACTTGCATAAAATTTTAATTGTACACCAATGCTTTGATTATTCTATTCACCCGAATTCGAGTGTATAAAATAATATAATAATTGAAGTCATTATATTCTTATTTTTTAATACGCATCAAGTGTAAGTTTAGCCATCTCAAAATTTTAACTCTATAAAAATAAAATAATCCACGTATTTTCTAACAATAATTATTCAATTGAACCATAAAATATTTGGTAAATTATAATTTGCAATAAATAAATCATAAAATAATTAACTAAATAATAAAGTAATTACGTATTTTTAGATTCTAAGTGTAGCGGAAGAAGCTAGTGTTTTTACAATGATAATTATTTTTTCTTTTTTTCTATGTGTACACATTTTCGTATAGAAATACTCGTCCTAAAGTTTCATACAGTAACTTTTTGAATTAGAATTTTATTCAAGACGGTTATTTTAGGAAGTATAATTTCAAATTTCTAAATATTTTTTTTCCAAAAATGAGGAAAACCTATCGAAAAATTGAGTTAAATTAGCATAATATACCGTAATGGAGATTTTCATAAAATATATTTTATTAATTTCGGTATAATTCCGAAAATAATAAGACTAGAAATTTGAAATTTTCACACAATTTCAACAATTATGTAATACAAATGGGAAAAAACCTATTATAATGCTATAATAATTGCAATCATGATTCATAAATCATAATGATTATAGAGAAATTGATTATTATAAACAATATTTACGCAATATTCTTATTTACGTAATCTTGTTTTTTATTCAGAAGAAAAAAAATATTGTTTTAAACATAAAATATGTAGATCAGTAACGTACAAACAATTTATAAAATAGCCCAAATCATTATAATATTGGATTTTAAATTCGCAAATGTATACCCTGCTGGATTCAAATGACGGCCTCTACGTCTAATAGTTATACCGATGTAAGTACAACATATCGTAAGGGATAAATTTTATTATTTTTTAAACCGAAATATACAATCATACTATTATCATTTTGTATTCGTGTGAAATTTTCGAAATAAAATTTTTTACTTCATTTCAAAACATTCAAATCGCCTTTTTTATTAGACGTTTGTAATTCAATCAAACGTCAAATAAATTTCGTAAAATGTTTTATAGTGGCGTATTGTTTCCCTAGGAACTCAAGCCTGCTCCCTGACCCCGTGTTGCATATTGTTCAATAATAATATTACGAGTGAAAACAAGGATTAAAATTTATCAGTGGAGGAAATTACAAAAGTTCGGATCAAATTAATGTAGATTCTACTTAAAGTGTTGAATAATAATAATTAATACAGTTGAATTCCGTGCATTTGGTGTTTTGTCGGACGTGTTCTTGTATTTCTAACTATACTACTGACTTAAGATGAGTAAATTAATTGTTTTTATTAATGATCCACTTTACTATTTTCTTTCAATAAAGTTACAGGAGAGTATTTTCATTAATACCGTACACTTTGAGTAGAGTAAAAAATGTTATCGTATTTCAATATACTAAACCGTTGGAATCTTTCGATTTAAATTCAACGATTATTTCCAGCTTTAAGACCGTTTACATCATATTTAATATCGATTATTAAATACCGTCAGAACTCTGTACATTTATACGGAACTTTTCAGTATTATTTCACTTTGAATTAGATAAAATCAAACGAAATTTACGAAAAAATATAATATACGGTCTAGTGAACATTTCACAGTTTAGTAGAAGCGGTTTTTTTTTTTATTTATTTTTTATTCCCGATAAACGAATTCGATGAAAAATATTGTACGAATATCATTATATTATTTTTATAATTCTATAAACCGAACTCGAGATTCGTTTGGTTTCGATTTAATTTATTTGAAGAGAGAAAAAAAAATGCATGTAAATAACATTCCGAGTTCTTATTGATATTGAAGTTGTGTTAACCTAACTAACAACTACAAAGCATAACGATATTTATATTCAACAACACCAATAGGAGCATATGCACGTGGATGTAAAATATAATTTTCTTCATGCACAGTTAAACAATTCTAATGATGTCTCTCTCACTCCCCCCCCTCTCTCACTCTGTGCGTATGTAAACAATTATTATTATACGGATAGCGTGGAATATAATTGTCAATAAAGGGATTGTTTGCGAAAAGTATTGATTCCCAACTCTGGCGTTACAATCATAATATTATGATTTATTATAAAATGTATGAATACGAATTTCTGCGAGAATTAATTATTGCAAACTCGATTATCATACGATTCGCTTTCTTCGATGGCGGCTACTGAACTTTGTCTTATTAAAATCCTATTAATCTTATTAAAACGTATTACTAAAAGTATTGAAACTAAAATAAACAAAATTAATGACTCAATTAAAATATATATATATATATAATTGTAAATAAACGAGAAAACATACGCGTATTTTTTTATGCAAACAAATATTACATTCGATAAACTAGTACAACGAAAATTACTATGGTATAAAAATAATACAGAATATGGAAAAAGTGGTCTGTTGACACCAAACACTGGCGTTTTACACTTAAAATAATTACCTATCCCTATTTCTCTACTCTGATGCTCTAAACTTTAAATCATAAATAAATATTTATGTCTATGGAAATAATGATTTAAAATGAAAAGTTTAAATAATATTGCCAAGAAAAAAAAATCAGGTAATTAAGTCATAAACAGTAGTGGTCATTTAATTAGTCTAGAAAAACTTATTCTACTAAATGCCCAAATCAAAAATGGTAAAATATAAATAATTGATAAATGTAGTTTTAATATTATTGTTTTAAATTGTAGATGAGAAAAATATTCAAACTGGTGTGTTCACAGGGTCAAAAATGGAGGGTGAGTGTGTTAAAAGAATCATCCTATAAAATACTGACTTTTACTCTCCAACAGTAAAATGTCATATTATACACATTAAAATGTTTATTCTTTTCGAAAAATGCATGGTTAAATATAGGTCTACTTGTATAGGTATAAATTTACTTTCGATGTTGGTGTGTGAAAAGAAAATGTAAAATTGTACGCAAACTACTCTATTAAATGTTTCTTTTCTTAAACATTTTCTTTATATTAAATTCAGTGTTATAAATAAACGTCGATTAAAATAATAGCAATTAACAATACCGAATTCCATCATTGATTTCATTAGGTACTAACTGATATTAAATATATTTTAATAATTAATATGCATAAATAATATACCCCATACAAAGACGTGTACAAATACGCTTGGTTCGATTTAAATAATTATAATATTTCCCCGGTCTAAAATCGTTACGAAATTATTTAACGAAAATGTTTACTCTCAAGATAAACAAACCCAAATAAAAGCGTACCTACGTAAATTATTCCACAAACGTTCATCTCGGGGGTCGGTCGTATTTACTTTAATTGTAATTCTATAAATATTCCGCATAAATTTAAATGCTAATTCAATTTATGTATTTTATCCGAGTGCGTACACACTGCAATACGAACGTTTAGAGTAAGAAACCAAACGTTTGTAAATCGTTTATGCGGGCCTATGAAAAACGAATAAAATACATTTGTCATTAATTCACGATTTAAGTTTCTAGAAAATCACAAAAATAGTAAAAAGTTCTTTTTTTTGTTTCGTCGTTCAGTTTATTTCTCCAAAGTCACCGCATCCTTTTTTTTTTTTTTTTTTTTTGTTACGTGCCCTTTTGTGTGTACCTACGCCGCCGACGAAATTAATTATTTCCAAGACTATCGTTTAAACATCACCCCCCCCCCA
>JAIPRM010003430.1:0-26178 GCA_025469315.1 Stegophylla sp. TES_Ste_2020
ATAATCGAAAAATTGAGAAATTCAAAAAATGACCTCTCTAAAGTACAATCTAGAGGAAAATCCGGTTTCAGAGAGGTACTGATCGAAATTTTTGGACAAGTATTTCTATACGAAAAAGTGTTAACAGAAAAAAAAATAAAGAAAAAAAAATAAACATCATTGTAAAAACACTAGCTTCTTCGCTCCCCTCAGAATCTATAACATCCCGATCGAATTATTTGCAGACCGCCGAGACTTAGGACGTGCAACGGTCAATACCGGATTCCCCCGATTCGATGCGAAAACGATAATAACACGACTCACAGAAGCCGCGGACGTCATACCACTGGTTGGAATCGTTGTACATATACCGACAAAATATTAATAACGCTCGATGATTTCGCTTTGCTCCGTGTATTTCGTCGTCAGCCCTTTTGATCCTTTCACAGTGCAGAAAATACACGACGAAGTTTTCATTTTCTCTCTCTCTCTCTCTCTCTCTTCCTCTCTCTCTCTCTCTCTATCTCTATCGATTTATCAGAACGTTACTGTTGATGGTGGTGGTATGTCATTATAGTGTTATACCAATAATAATAATTGAATGTTTCTGGTTAGTCTTTCGGTCGAACGAAATTCGTTCGAGCGTCGAATGAATTATTATACCTAATTTTCTTTTATTTGTCGCTTTAAATTATTATATAATAATAATAATATGTCTCAGCTGATCGATGGGCTTCCTAACGCATCCGCGGTCGAAGGATAATATACCACTTTATTCTGAATAGTCGATCTTCATATCGAGTAATCATTGTAATGTCAATATTTAAAAAAATAATAATAATAATTTTTACTACCTATCATATTCTTTTTTAAACTGAAATATTTTCATAAATACTATTTTTTAGACAAATGCATGTACGTTTTTTGATGCATATTAAGTCTTTACTATATTAATAAGTTCATATGGAAAGTATATTGGATTAAATTTAAATAAATGTTTATTTGAAATGTAAATTATATCGTTAAAATACGCACATACCTCTCTGATTTACACAACCCGTAGTCATACGTATACGTAAATGAAGCATTCAAATGAAATACGCTTAGAGTGACCGATTGAAAAGAATCAAATTATCGTATCAACATATTGTATCCCTTGCTTAATCGGATCACTGATAAGGAACTGTTATCATACTTTAAATTTTTTAAATTAATGTGATCTTTATTACAATACATTATTAATGATAGTATGAAAATTTAAAGTGGTACCAACCAAATAAGAAAAACTATTTTATTTTTATCAAAATGGTCACTCTTAGCGTATTCCATTCGATTGCTTCAATTCACTACATACAGCTGTGCAGTATGCGGTATGTTCCTCTCTAGATATTCTTTACTCTATGGATTTACATACAAAAAATGACCGTATAATTTCACATAAATAACATTCTTGTTTGATATTCTGAAACGTCACATCACTCATTACATAAATATATATATATATATATTTGTAGTCAGTTTTGTCACAACGGTTCGTCGGTGAAGCTCGGTCGGTCGAAAGAATTTAATTTAAAATTTATTTTTACGACGACGAACCGCTTGAGCAGATCGTTTTTATATTTTATTATTACGTGACCGTGTGTCCGCGGCCGGGTCGTATGTCGATTGCACGTTAAATATTACGTGCGAGTTTTTAATAGTCTTTTTTTTTTTTTTTTTTTTTTTTTTTAATAAATAAAATGTGATACAGCGTTCAGCGAGAGTAGTAATAATAAAATTACGGCCGTGGACATCAAATGAGAAACAAACGGAAATTAATAAATTTTACGAGAGACAATAATGAGCGAGGACATAACGCGTTTTATGCGATTCGTGCCGACGGCGACGTTGTACGCGTGGGGACGTTTTGACAAAGTCGTGCCGAGGGTGATTTTCTAGCCAGTGCGATTTCCCCCCCCCCTTACGAGCAAATTATCTAGTGTGTTACGATTTACATATTGATGTATTTATACGGTGTTGAATCCAGGTATACAGCGGAAGGGGTGAACGCCCTCACCCCCTGGAATTTCATTCGTCCCCCCCTCCCCAGGCCATTTGTCAACAAAGCGCGTTTTTAAATGTCCAATACTCATTACTCGTTTCATTTTACATGAAAATAATTAACTAGACATCTAATCGTGTTCAATAGTATATTATAATTAATGTTTATCGATCGCTATTATGCGAGAAAAAAAATGGTCACATAATAATAATAATAATAATAATAATACATTTATTTTTTTGCAAGAAAAAAACAAAATATAAATATAAAATAAACAAGTTGCGTTACGTTCAATTTATTTCATAATAATAACGTTTTTTTAATTTGTGTAAAATATTTGTACTGCATTATATCGTTATGAATCAAATTTAATGTGAAATGTTGGACTTACTAAAATAATAAATAATTGTTGTAATAATATAATTTACAATACTGAAATAATCAACGAAAATTGAAAATTGAACTAATTAACTAGTTTTCGACAAATGATTTCGTATTTTATTGCACGCAGAATACATTACGGTGAATATTTTCAATTACAATGACGATGGTATTAAATAGTTTCTTCGCTATACTTCTATCTCCCCTGCCCCCTCCCCTTGAACATCGTATACAACCGCCACTGGTATTTATTCTGGTTCTAAGTGTAACTGTTTTGCGGGATAAAAAAAACAAATAATTATTTGTCCAAGACACTCGGTGTTTGCCGTAATCGACGACACGTGAATGTTGGGAAAAAATAATAATAATAAAACGACAGGGAAATGCACCCGATTGGCTGTAACATAAGCACCGGTAACATACAATATATATATATATATATGTATTATAAGCACTACACGGCCGTAGAATTTCGTCAATCTCCCTTTCTTAATCGTTTTTCGATCTCGTGATTTACGATTCGCACTGGGAAAAGTAAATCTCACAATAATAATGACAACGGCGACAGTATTATATTGGCTCTCCATGCCCACCACCGCCACCCCCGAGCGAGCGAGCGAGTGCCAAACGCATAATCTCTGACGCACGCAGTATATTATTATTTCCGCGGTTTCTCTCTCCTTTCCATTTCCAGTTTACTGCGATTTTCCACCACTCGGGTGGCTAAACACCCCCCCCCCCCCGTTACCTTGTCGCACCACAATGAATTCGTTCACGAAATTCGGCTTTCGGCCGATACCTGTCTTCACCGCGGTCGGGTTCGACTCGCCGCCAACCAAAAATAGTTTAATTTTCTGATTACTATTTTCGCGATATTTTCTAATTTTACTTGCGTCGTCTTCTACTATTTTCGTTTTTTTTTTTTTTTCGTCAGCCGAAAGTTTACTTATTTAAAGTTTAATTTCAAATTATTTTATTTTTTTAAAGTAATACATAGGGCCATGACGGCCAAATCGTAATAAAAATAATAGTAATAATAATAAAAATATAAATGCACGTGCAAGTACACGACTTCAAAATGGCCAAATATTGATTTCTGGAAAAAATTTTTACTTGTATTTTCCCTGCAGAAAAGAAAATTCCCCCGTCTGAGGGTCAATTTGTGGTCATAAACTAGAGAAATACAATTTTACCTGTTCTGAGACTATACGTTTAAAAGCACACTTACATCAAAATATTGTTTTGAAAACAATCTTTCAGACATTTAACCCATCGTTATTAACTGTATGAGCATTTCACACTCACATAGTCTTCATGTTGTATTATACATGTATAATAACTTCATTATAATGTAGTTTACCATAATTGATGTGGAAAATCATTAGGAATGGTGAATAATCTAGCAGTTTTATCGAAATCCATTGTTGAAATACTGTATTCGTTAGTGCCGTGCTCATACACCACGATAATAATTGCTCGTCAGTTATGAACAGTGATTTTTTCCCCCAATTATTTACTAATTTAGTTGTTTATTTCTGTCGAAAATACTGTATTTTTTTTTAATATAAATCAAAACGCCCACACACCAAATAGTGGCATCGACAACAAGTCAATGAAACAAATTCATTAACGAAAATTATAAATCGCATGGAATCCCAAATACATAATAACCACTTGAGTCACGATTGTTGTAAAATTGCATATAAGCACTCTAAAATTTTTATATTTCGACTCAGTGGATTTATTTTTCAAACGTCGGTTTATGCGATAAGTTAATAATTCCATTTTTATATCGTTTAAATATATTATACTGGTGATTCTTCAAAATGTCTGCAACAAATGTCACACGGTTGGACGAGACCAGACTGCAGTGTGGTGAGAATACAGGTAAATCCTGAAGTACATTATTGTATTGATTTCGATGTTCTGTATTTAATGGGGTTGAATTGAACTTAAACATTACGTCTATAATAGTAAATGTTATTCGGAGTATACTGCAGTATGAGACGGCCAAACTTCCAAAGGGGAAATGTTTTCCGGGGAAGTGTCTCGGAATAATCAGAATCGACTTCCTGTTAATCCGGTTGATCGAAAAGCCGTCGAGACTGTAGTAAGTTAGACGTGAACTGAACTTGCCATAACGCACCCAAACCGTGTCGTGCGCGGTAATCAGACCCAAATTGATCCTACACAAGCATATTTTCACTTTTTATATATTTTTTTATTTTAATTTCCATCACGCTTTTAATGATAAATGTGTTTTTAATCGTTTTACGTGTATACTCGAAGTGGGGGGGGGGGGGTGGAAACTCGTGTAGGTAAAAACGACCACTTGTTTGTTGTCTTTAATTGAACGTCACGTTGTAAAAACAATCAGAAAGTATTATGATGCATCGGATATTATACCTGGGTCAGAAAACATTTTCCAACAAAAATATATACCATTAAGTTTCCCCCCCCCATCCATTTGAAATGATTTTAATATGAATTAGAAAAAAAATCTTAAATTACGCGATATGATTCACACAATTTGAAAAAATATTTTCAGATTCGTAAAGCTATTCAGAATTCGAATAATATTTTGTAGAATTTACTTTTGATCACGCATTTAAATCATTACTACTATTATTATTATTATTCGAATGATAACTTCAGATTTTTTTTTTTTTTTGGCAAGCGAAAAAGTGAATTTGGACAAAATGGAAAGGTTTATGAGCAAATATTTTTACGAAAATAATCTATAACCAGCACGTCATCCGTATCCTATCAAATTATTTTCTTCCTGGAATTATCCTTCGTTCGGACGGCGGCGCGGCGTTTGACGTCAGATTCGAGGAGATACGTGGATCGATCAAATACTATTTTAGTTTGCTCAAAACTTCCTGTAGACACAGTACAGACAGATTGTAATTGTTGTCAATCGATCATTCGATTTTCAAAATAAACACATACCTGTATTTGATTTATTGACGGAGGCACACAATGTAAGAATTCCCTGAAAATAATATTAAATTATTGCAAATGGAGCATTCATTTTAATACAATTATAATATTTCAGATGAAATTTCAGTTATGAGGTAGTTATTTACAAAATCTGCTATTATTTTACAAAAAAAAAAAATTATACAGCCTCTGAAATTTCCTTGTTTCGTCTGTGTTGCAGGTTGAAAATATCCTTATTATCCTCTATTCAAAATTCTTACGGATCTTTCAAAATTATCAAAGTCCTTGTTATAATATTTTTGTACACACTGGACAGTGTTAGTAAACATGATTATGATGATGATGATTTATTTTGGCAACTCTTCAAATCCTAATGTAATTTCTCGCACTTACCGAATTGGTGTGACTTCAGAATTTTGCCGCCCTAAGGAACTAGATTTAAGTAAATTTTGTATAGAATTAGCATACCATATATATTTTAGATGCTAAACAAGTGAAAAATATATTTTTTTTTTATGTGTGTTCAAAAATAATATAAATTTAGAAACTACATTTCATGTCATTGTTGAAATACTTTCAACAAGCAAAAAAAAAAAAAAACCTATTGATTAAAAATTACTATAAAAACTGATAATATTGTTCAGATCATATTTCTGCTTTCTAACTGTACACTTTCTACGTTTGAAAATGAGCTGCTTTTGGTTGATTTAATTTAATTTTTATCGTTTTTAGTAAAATAGAATAACGATGGCTGGTGATTCATTTAAAGTTCTAAACTCATTTTCTCAGTCAATTTTCTCGTTAACAACTTTTGGTTATTTTGAAAATACATAAATAGTAGTAAAACTATGTTTTTGTGGCAAATATATATTATATCATATATATATATATTCTGTATGCGCTATTCACAACAAAGAAATATGTTCCATGTACTAATTTTCATAAAATCTGGCATCAATACAGACTTCATGTGACGGTCTAATTAACATTCTCCATTCCTTTTAATTTGCCGCTAGGGGTAACTGTTGCTACCAAGTATATACACGGCAGCACTATGTTTGTAATAATTTACTTCAAAATTCACTATGACGTATATTCATGTACCCTCCAGTATCATATACCTGTATCACACCTGAACTGTGAGCGTGAACGAAAATTATAACAAAACACACACACACACACACACAATCGAAAATTAAATATCGCTGGTATACTATTTGAGTGAAGACAATATTTTCATAAAAAAAAAAAAGCCGGACATACTTTGCACGACGGGTGGTAGTCTCTTGACGGGCGTATTAAATTTTAAAGAAACGATAAATCATTTCTTCAGTAAAACGATTCTGAACGAAGGAAGTTAATAATATAAGAAAAAAAAATTTTTAGAAAAAATATCCAAAATTTTTTTTTTACATTTTCAAAATTTACTTGGGCCAAAATCTTTTTTATATTATTTTCTAACTATGTTTAAATTTTCATAAAATTTGGATCAAAAAATGATGGTTTCCGAGTAGTTTTGTCGAATTTTGGGTAGTTTCTTCCAAAAAAAAAAATGAAGAATTGAGAAATTCAAAAAACGACCTCTTTTAAGTACAATCTAGAGGCGAATTCGGTTTCAAAAATTATTGATCGAAACTTCTGGACAAGTATTTCTATACGAATAGTTGTACACAGAAAAAAAATAAACATCATTGTGAAAACACTAGCTTCTTCACTTCGTTCAGAATCTAAAATGCGGTGATTTCGAGTTTGAATTTAAATAATACGTTTTTCAAACGGTATGCAAAATATATAATCATAATATTATTATATCATTACAGACTTCAACCCGCGGAATATGCGCGCGTTGACGTCACCGTGTAATCGTGTTTTGTGTGTATTTCCCGTGTGTGTGTATATATATATATATATGTATACAATTACCGACTCAAAGTTTTCGACGGCCGGAACATGTGAGGGCAGACGGGGACGCGAATAAGTTGCAGAACGTTTTGAACTTGTCAAACGAAAAAGTACCTACTGTCTGCATGCACGACGACGCCAACGTCGTCGGCAGGTACGAAAAAGTACGTTCGCGATGACAGACGTAACGCCGTGTGCCGTGCGCGTTATTATATTAATAATAATAATATTATTATTATTGTTATTATTATTATTATATCCACTGAGGTTAATTTCTGCAGCTGCGACAAGTCGCGTAAACGTCACGAAATTGAAATGTTATATACTGCACGCACCACCACCCGTTCGACTTACCTACGGCTGCAGCGTCATCCGACGTGAAACGAATGCGATTTAAAATGATATTTTGACGGGGTAAATTCGAAGATGATATTTCGCACAAACGATTATTCCCCGGTTCACGCTCGTACGAAACACCACGTTTAATGTATGTTAGGGTGACCGTATTTAAGAAAATAAAATACAGGACAAAAATATTTTTCATAATATTTTTAAATAACTAAGTATTTATTACATATATTTATGTTTTTGAACCATGACAAAAGTATAATTTAACTAATTAACTACTAATAAGTAATAACTATTAATAAGTATAATTAACTACCTGTTATAGATTAAATTTAAACACATAAAACATTATTTTGAAAAACATAAAATAACATAATGAAACTAAATTGATACTTTTTAAAATTTCTTCTAATCCTTTATTCATGCATATTGTATACTTAACTTTCTAAAAAAAACTTGTTAATTCATTTTACGATTACAATTAATCTAATGGTATCCAAAAGATTTCTAGATTCTTACATTATTGTATTCAATAATTTCATTTCATAAATTTTAAATCATCAGCAAGTCAAAAAACGGGATTAATATGGTACAGACTTGAAATTACGGGACAAAAAGCGTCCTGAGAGAAGTTTATCAGGACAACAGGACACAGAGCCGAAATAAAGGACAATCATGTATAAAATAGGACGTATGGTCACCCTTATGTATGGGGTGGCCATATTTTTATAATTATAAAAATAGGCAACAAATGATTTCGGGGAATACCTTGTAAAATATTATTTGGTAATTTATTCGTTTTAACACGTCTTTACAGTGACGATTCGTCACCTAACTAGTTACGTTACAGTTTGTAACGATTGGGTACTTTTTTTTTTTATTATTATTACTTAATATTTTAAAAACGCTTCTTATTTATTGGTGATACTTTCATTTTTGTTGTGACTTTGAAAAAATTCCTCGATATTTCGGCTGAATTTTATTGGGTTTATGTGAATCGTTCATAATATTCTGTATTTCAGTTATTACTGTGTCATTATATGGATAGTACGTATAACACAGACGTAATATTATTTATTTTTATTTTTTTTTTTACCTATTCTAGAAATTCATCACGAGAATTTTATATATATATATATATATATATATATATAAGATTTATTCTCAAGATTATAATGTGGAATATATTCTTATGGTAACAGGCCCGTAGCTACAGGGGGAGGGCAGAGGGGACGTTGCCCTCCCTAAACCCAATCTTTGCCCCCTCTAAGAATATTAAAAATGAAAGGCTTTTAGGTAGGAATGTCTTTTCAGCGGTTCTCAGTCTTTTTGAAACCACGACCCCCCATTTTTTCATCATTTAGTTATATGAATAAACTCTAATTTAAGTTTTATTTTTAATACTTAGTATTATTCGTTTCGTATTTTTAAAATAAATGTATTATAGTAAATTCCTTTGTAAATTTCCAAAATATTCCATTATACACGGATATTTAATGGAAAATTATTACAGTTGTGTTCATTTAATGAGATATCAGTGTAAATAAATTAACTAATTTTCATAAATATTGTTTTTATATAAATAATGCTCCCCTTAAAATTGGTTTGCCCCCCCCCTCCTGAAAATTTGGTCTGGCTACGGGCCTGTATGGTAGATAGTGGATTTTTATGAATGGGAAAAATAAATTATTGCGATCATTGTACCGTTCAGCGCGTTTTCGTTTTACCTACCTCGAGTCACGGTACAGAGATGATTTTCAAGCTCAAAAGCGTCGCCGTACGTACAACGCGGCGTTATTAAAGTGTCGGTTGCCCGAACAGAGTCGTACTTACTACGGGGTACTGTCACGCACCGTTTTGAATTTACGGCGCACCTGTATTTACAACGTAGATTAGTGGCGAAATACACAGCGTACATAGTGTTCTCCGGGCGCGGCGGCGCTTAAACAGGGATTTCACACCGAGGAGTTCAAACGACAAAACCTATAAGTATAGCCGAACACGGAGAATAATACACTAATTCTCGTGTGTGCGTAACAATAACTATTTTTACCACTACATACCGGTGTTATTGTGTGTGTGTGTGTGTGTTTTTGGAAAAAAAAAAACTGATATTCCCACGGAACGTAAACGAGAGACTAGAACAAACAGGGTAATAATAATAATTATTATTATTATAAACGCACGTGTGAAAATAATAATAATAATTGTCCGAACGAGTTTACCGCGACGGAGGAGATAACGGTTTATATTATAATAATACTGGGGACGACACCTCCCCGGATGGCGCGGCGGCGAGTGCCGGCCGGCCCGGGGTCGTCCGGGACGGAGACGATATAAAGTCGTCCTCCTCGTGTGTGTGAATTCGCATTCGCCCGCGGTCTCCGGTCCACCGTAATAATACATTATGACCTCGGGATAGTGAGATTAACCCGCGGAGCATGTGGCAAATCGTAAAGGCCACATTAACACCCTCCCCGTGACAACGGTTATTTTGGGTAAAAGTCATTTCGTTCCAAGTCCGTAAATTCTCACGCGTACCGCGCGCACAATAATAATAACGGTCGAATCCGCGATCGGTGTACCCAAAATTATGTTCTATTGTACTGTCGTCATCGATACGAGATCGGATGTCGATATTGGGGCTGGGAATTTTCACGATTAATCGTTTAATCTAAAATAATCAAGCAGTTTAAATAATCGTTTAATGTGATATTATTATATTATAGTAAAACCCCTCTAAGACGCAGTCGCTTGGGACTGTCCAATGTTTTTGTCAGGTTTTTCGAAATGCGTTACACACTTTACCTCTTGAAGTCAAGGTCTTTTAGGCTTTCTGTGCTATATTCACAGATATAATACAAATGCGAAAACTTAATTTATGGTATAAGAAATTAATTTATTTATTATACATAAATTTAAATGAATAAATAATTACTTATTATAATAAATATATACAATTTCATGTTTACTTTAAAGTTTCTAAATTTATTGTAGGTGATAACTTTACGACACCGTAGCGCCTAGAACAAATCATATACATTCAATACATTTATACAAGTATGATTTTTAACAAGACGCGCTTTTGTAAATTGTTATTATTTAAAAATTCACATGACAACGACGTTTTTCTTTCATTATTATTATTATTTTTTTCTTCGAGATGATCCAAAGAATATTTATAATCTGTAGTCAAATACAATAATATCGAACTGATTCAATAGAAGGTATTATAGCTACAAATAATTATTATGTAAAGATCATCAAAATGAATAACATCTTCGAATTAATTAAATAAGAACCGTATTAAGTTTTTTTTTAATAACAAATAATATTTTGGCATGTACAACTCGACAATTATTGACATCATAGTCAAACTGTAAAACTATTATCACGAAATTCACGACTTTAGTGACAATCAGCTGTTTATCAAATACTTCTCAATGCCAAATAATAATTATATTATTCAAATATATAATTATGTATTTCATAATTTTATTGAAGCATTTCAAAATGGAGAACCCTACGCGAGCGCAGTATTAGTACTTAGATGTAAGTTTGTCTAAGTGATTTCCCACAACCACGGGATTCTACAACTCCAATTTGTTTCCGTAAAAACAATTTAAAAGGCAATAACAATTTCTTATTATTATTTATTTATTTATTCAATACAATGGCACTTTTTAGCGCATAATACAATAATTTTCGGATCCATTATGAAAATGTAACGCTGTGTATAATATTATTCAATCACAGAGTGTATACCCTGTGTATTCAATTATTATAATACACACACGCTCCTACGCTCACGTTTCTCTGTCCGAATTCGATTCGAAACGCGAATTTAAAAGTACATTAGCGCAGTTCTTCGCGTATTGTTTTAACGTCATCCGCCATATTTTCACGGCACAGTTATTTAAATTGCATTAACACGACGGCCGTCTGTGCAGCGCGTGCGTACATTAAGACAATTTTATCAAAAAAAAAAAAAAAAAAAACAAACAAACAAACAATAACAAACAGCGACACACGAATAATAAAAACTCGAGTAATGTAAATAAATGTAAAACAAAGAGGCGTAAAAACGGTTTATTATTATTATTATTATTATTATTTATTCGAAAACATTAGCTCCGTGAAAGAAAACATGGACGCGTGACGAAAATGTCACATCGATATAATAATAATAGTTCGTTGTTTTTTTTCGCACGGGCCCATAAAAAGAGCCACTCAACTCCGGCGGCAGCTTTAGTTTATTAACGAAACGAGACGATACGCGCGCGGCTTTCGGAGTGTTGGAACGACGGCAAAACCGATTGTTACTCGTGACACGTTAGACAATGATGATTATAATATTCAGTACATACTTGAATCCGGTTAGAAATTACTTAATATTTCAATTACAATCTCATATTATGAATAATTGTAATGTCACATTAAAAAGCCAACAATTATTGTAAAACGTTTTAATTGTAATGCATAATACTTAACGAATATACTCGACGGTTAAACGTTATTAATTATCCAATTTATATACAAGAAAATTTTGATTTTCGATTTTCGAAAAACCATATTCATAAGTTGTAAATCGTCATTATAAGTAGTAAAAATATTAAAAATTAATATTTGTTAAAACGTTTATATAGTTATATATCGAGAAGAAAAAATATTACAATAAGTTGTCAATAAGTAAAAGGTTCTAAATCACTAAGTAAAAACCGATATTAGTTTAAATGAAAACTCACGCTTATTAGTAGGCGAGCTGAATAATTATCAATGAACTGGGTACACGTGAAATTAAGCGTTGACGAATCGGGAAATCTCTGAACGAGATTTACCCGAACTGAACTATGCAAAATCAAAATTATTATTTATGCTTATTTAAAATATTATAAAATTTTACGGTATAAACGATTCAGTCACAGCTCGGACGTCTGATTATGTGACGGACGAATAATTCGAGTCAGGACATTCCCATCCAACTTTCTTCGCGTACAAAAATTGTCAAAAACAAGTGTGCAAAAATATATGCATTAGAAAACTTATGGCAAGATTCGCTTCACTTGTTTTATAAACTCTCATCGCTCGCCATGCAACCTAATCACGTCTGCTGAAGGTCTTTTAAAGTTTGCATGGAAACAAGTAAACGAGAAACGAAAAAAAGCAAATAACGGGGAAAATAATGTACTGCAGAAAAAAATAAGTATTCTCCAAATCATTATTTAATTGGAACGGTCGTTTTCTCGTGTTTATTTCCCATATTTATAGAGAAAAACTCGAGCAATTTTTAATTTGATTTTTATCTAAACGTGTACACAATAAATTTAATGGTCATCACAATTTTATTACTATTTATTTATTTTTTACTCGCTTACTTATTTACCGATTTCCTTTGTGAAATTCAGAACGAAAAAAAAAAAAAAAAAAAATGAAATTAATTGTAAACAAATAAATCTCAAACCTTCACAATCGTTTCTTCGTTCTCTGCTCATCGTCGACGTCGTACTTTTCAATGACATATCGACGTGCATTATTTACATCTAACAATAATAATATATAATACATCGCCGCCTTTCTATTATTTACACGTCGTAGTAAATTCACGGGAACATAAAATTTAAATTTATCGGTGTACGCCCACGCACCACACAATATAATATAAGAACAAATAGATGCGATGGCAGGGACGATACGGAGGTTTTATTATAAAAGAGAAGATATTCTTTCTACCTTTTTTCGTACACAACGAAACGAATAAAATATATATTTTACTTATTTTCGTTCGTGTTGTCCCGCTGCCAACACGAATAACTCCCACGGTAAATAAATAACAGGTTAATTAAAAAGCCACCCAAAAAAAAAATCAAATAATATTTATATATAAATATATATAGGTGAGTAACATTTTTTCTTACTTCGACATATCCTATGTCGGGTAAGGTCACGGATTTTGCTCAAATTTTAAAATGTTGTACTTTAGAAAAAACTAACAAAAAATGAGACATTTCCGAAATTTTCAAAATACCGTACTTAACTCAAAATTGATCAAATAATTTTGAAATTTTTATGACATATTTTCGTATTTATTTTTAATGGTCGGTGAAAATTTCAAGTCTCTAGCTGCATTATTTTAGAAGTCATGTCAAAAAGTAATTTTCAGTTTTACGGAAATTTCGGTAATTGCGTATTTTGCCGTTTTTCGTCAATTTTTCGACAGTTTTTCCCCGTTTTTGGAAATAGTATTGAGAAATCGGAAAAATGATCTTTTTAAAGTACCATCTGGGTGTGATTCTGGTTTTATAGTGATACTGATCGAAACTTTCGGACAAGTGTTTCTATACGAAAAAGTGTTTACAGAAAGTGAAAAAAAAAAAATAAAAAATAAACATCATTGTAAAATCATAAGATTCTTCACTACGTTCAGAATCTAAAAGGTATAAAGTGCGCGTTGTGTTTTTTCATTTTTTTCTTTTTTTTCTTTTTTTTTCTGTCAGGTAAAAAGCGCACAATCCCGTTACGCCCGTGCAGTCACGTAGTTTTCGAGAAAAATTCAGCCCTTGGGAAGTTTGACTCTGGTCGTGACTGCGCGACAAACGCCGGCTGTCGCGCGCATTTGCAAACGTCCTCTTCGCCGGCTGTGTTTACCACCGACTAAAACCAGTAAAACCGTTGTTATTTTACTTGTTTCCCAAAGCACCGGCGCTAATTGCAGTCACGACACATACAAACAAAATTTGGTATACCTCTACCTGTATATACGGGGCGTTGTGACGTTTATAATTATTTGAAACGACTGCTGCAGCACAATGATTTATGTTTTTTTTAGCAACAGATCATCGCGTAGGTGCACCGAAACTGCTTATTTATTTCCACGCGGATGATTAATGGACACGTTTACCAATAATAATAATTGTAACATCATACGTGTCATCACAAACGGGGATATCGACTAACGATCGGGATGTACCGTAGAGTAAAGAATATAATATACAGGTGCCATACCGTATACTGTTTTACGTATAGTGAATTGAAGCAATCAAATGGAATACGCTAAGAGTGACCATTTTGAGAAAAATAAAATTATTTTACTTATTTGATTGGTACCACTTTAAATTTTCATATTGTCATATTAGATAAGATATAAAAAAACAATAACATTAATTTTAAAGTATGATAACAATTCCTTATCAGTAGAGTAATATAGAGAGGCCAATACTTATTACGCCAATATGAAATACTGAAGCCGAGAAATGTCTGTAAATGCAGTGTCACCACATAATCATTTGAACATTATTGTACATTTTTTCTATCTTCTATGAATTACTATGTTCCATAAATTATTAATTATTATAAACTTTACTGTTCATTGTTGAAGTGTTTATAGTTTATTACCTAATTAAATTATTATCTGTTACTATTACCTAATTAAGTAGGTTGTTTCTCAATTTCTACTATTATTATGCCGAGATGTATAATATGTGGAAAAACAAAGAATCAGACTTCTAAAGCTGCCAATGTATCTTTCCACATGTAAGACCTTAAGCACGATTTGGGAGGTGCTTTCTAAAATTTTATATTGTATAATATTATATGTTAATTGTTTATACTGTTTATAGGTTTCCTAAAGATGAAAGAAATTTTGTTGCCTCTAACTGGCCAACCTGTAAATATAATACACTTTGCGCCACACTTTTCTGAGACATTGGCCTCTCTATATTACTCTATGCAGTGATCCGATTGAGCAAGGAATACAATATTTCGATACGGTAATTTGATTCTTTTCAACAGGTCACTCTAAGCGTATTCCATTTCAATGCTTCATTTAATTATACGTATGGCCGCGGGTTGGGATGTACCCTAGATGAGCAGCGTTTAGGAAAGCGTAGGCGAACGTCATTTGCGTCTGGTATAAGCCGCGCGTACAAAACGATAAGTGTCTGTGCAGGTATGCGGTTTGTTACACAATAATAATAATAATTATTATTATTGTTAACTATAATAGAGAAATCGATTTAATTATTATTACTTATCGATTCGCGTTTATGACGACAGCTGCGCGCCCACGTGCGTACCCTCAAATCGTTTAACCTTTCGAATCAATTATTCGGAGCCGTCACAGACATACGCGCGCGTGCGCAATTCTATCCATAACATTTAATAATATTATTACTACGTATGTGTGTGTGTGTGTGTGTGTCAACACTTCATTATAAAATTTGATACTGTCGTTTATTATAATAATTATAATAAATTATTAAATTATTATTATCACATAAATGATACGTCGGGAAAAACGGTGTTTTAATTTCGATTGGTAAAAGGGAAGGAACGACACCGTTAATTTATTCATTAATTTCCGGGATAGACATTATATTTTTTTATTTTTTTTTTTTTTTGGTCCGAATGAAACTCAAGAAAATACGTATACTTGCCGATTTGCATGAATATAATTATATAATTATACTTTATAATTTTTTATAATTTTACAACTAATAATAAGATAAATAAATTAAATATGCATTTTATATTATTGTATTATCGCTTTCTGAGCTCTTCGTTGATTTTTATCTCTATTCGGTCGTCATATTTTATTTCAGACGATTTGTGTATGTACTTTAAAGTACTCTCATCATAACTCTGTGAGAAAAGTTGAGGCTATTGTTTCTTTTGATGGTATTTCAAAATAACATTCGAATTAAGTAACCCCGTAACGCAGTATTACAGCTATAGAGTTTCTACCGTTAAAGTTGTTTGAAAACGTACGTTCATATTTTTTTGTTTTTTTTTTTTCATAAATCCAATTTTTAAACGGGCAACAAAGGAAACACCACATCATCTACTCGAGTCGGTTTTTTTTTTTTTTTTTTTGAAAATCCTAAATCTCCCTCGACGATATTACATTATCGTAATGCGGTTCGCGCAGTAACGATTGTACAGTTTCGAATTCCGTACGTTTCAAACGATCTAATTTAAGCGAACAAATAAATGTCCGTGCAATAAACACACACACACACACACACACACACCGATGTTTCAAGGATGTTTTATTCGGTCGGTAGTGTGTTGCATTCGTTCGTGATCTCGAATAAATTACTCCTGTGTCTACAGTAAGTCTATATTATAATAGTATCCTGGGTTTAATTCCTTTTTACCTCAAATAATTTAACCATACAAAGTCTCCGCTTTGTGCAAATTACATTTCAAATACGTTTAAATGTTATTTTTCAGCTGGTGTTCATCACGAGCGCAGATATGATCAGAGTCTACTCGACCGTTCGTGTCGTTTATACATTTTCACGTGATCAACTAGTTTCCAAGCTTTAAAACGGTTATTAATAATACGCTGTTACGCGTTAATGGTCACGCCGCCGACACTATTATTTACACAAATTTTTGTAAAAATTGTGTGGTGAGAACAATAGAGTTCCATGTGTGATTTCTACATTTTTTGGGATAGCGTTTTTTAAGTTTGATGTTTTTTTTTTTTTTTTACAGTGTATTTTTTGAAGATTAAAACTATATAAATACATTGTAAAACATCTAAATTATTATTAGATAAATACTGAGAAGTAATAATCAAACAAAAACCATAACAATAATTAGTTAAAACAAAATAGTACTGTAATAATAATATTATATTTAACATTTTTATGCACTCACAAATAATACTATTTGATGCAGATAGAACTTTTTTATTTTGAATCATAATGTACAATAATATTGAAGTGATATCAACAGACTAAAATTATTAATGTGAAAACTATAAAAAAAAAAAAAATAAAAATATTCCATAGTGGTGTTTTCTTGTTCACCCGATCAGCAGCAGATCAGCATCGAATTAGAGCACAGTGGTTTTACAGAAATTTTGTATTTGTCAAACTATTGTTATGTTGTTTCATTTTATTGTCCTATTTAAAATCAGGGTTGGATAGTAATGTAACGAAAAGTAATGAAACTTAATTTGTGTAGGTGATTTTCAGAATATAACGCGTTACAAACTTCGAAATTTCTCAAATACATTATTATTTTTTTTTACCAACAATAACTTTCTTTAAAAATTTTTAAATTAAAGTACCAATTTTTCTATGGAATTTATTAAAATTACTATATTCACTGCAATCTATAGTATAACTATATTATTCAACTCTGCAGGTCTCTCTAAATCACCTTTCGGGATACCGGGATCCACGTCATGTTAGTATACTAATATTGCCCCGGCAAATCCGAGATTTTTTTTCCGTTTTGTAATATAAAAGTAACGTAGTCACTTATGAGCTTTAAAAGTAATGTAATTTCATTACAGTTTAATTTGAGTAACGAGTAAAGTAATTTCATTACGTCATGTATGTAACAGTAACTTTATTACTTTTTTAAATAAATTAACGCAACATTGTTTAAAATAGTGATGTACCCATGTACCGTATCAGTGATGACGTTATACGATATAGTACAAACACTAATTAGGTTCTAACAAAATTTATGAATCCTATTCGATAGATCTTTTTTTTTTTTTTTTAAATTAACTATAATAATTAAGAGCGAAAGAGTCCTATCGGCTCGTACAAAAACTACCAATTGTATATTAAGTTTTTATTGCATATAGATAACTATTTTGTTTTTCACATCTTTGTCTATATTGGTTATAAGACAACCGTTGTAAGATTAAGAGAGATTAAAGTTTTTTTTTGGAAATTCAGACATAAAACTCTTTTGTTCTCACGCACCACCGAATATCGTGAAACGAAATGAAATCGCCACGGAAAACGCTTTCTTATAATAATAAAAGTTGTTTCTATAGTTTAACGTCTGAACGGTGACAATGAAAGTAAATATGTGATTTTCACTAAATGCGCCGACAGTTATTCCGCCGTAATTATGCTCATCGTTTTTATTTTCGATTAAATCCCTATTATCCTTTGACCTAGGTCCACTCCAATCTTCCGTGTTCAATTAATTTTACGGAATTCATCGAATTCAAATGTTAAATTAACCCGCAAGTACGTCACAACACTTATTGTTATTATTATTTATTCAGCCAAAACAATTACAATTGATTAATTACGATAAAATAATTTTAATAATAGCTGATACGAATACCAACTGAGCTATGCTCGTATTTGGGATACGGAGTTCAACGAGATCACAATTCGTTTAAAAGTAAATAATTAATATGCAATTTAAATAAGATATAATTAATAACAAAAAATAAAAATACTATAGAACAAAAACTTAATCGACATATTATAGGTACATGTTAATTATATTATTATACGATATTATGTTTAGACATATTGACTTTATGATTTCATTGATACACTTATTATTAGTCCGTGCTGGAATACATGATTCAGTGCATTGGATTCGATTCATATGAGATGAAATATGCTTTACAATAAGAGTTCAAAAGAGATTTCTTGCGTTACAGTGATTTTTGTTTTAATACATAATAATGTGATGCGTTATATTAAAAGGCATTGTATAATTTTGATCGTATAAAAGAGCATCAGGTTTCCAGGTTTTTGGTCGTGAAGGGATTTTTGAAATAATTTCATGATTTTACTTTAGATTAAATATCATACAAACTGATTTTATTTTGACTTAACGAAACAATTTATTGATTTTAATTAATTGAAAATATATATATATATATATATATATATATATATTACAGGTACCTACTTTAATTTATTTTTCAAGACAAATGTTTCATTAAAATATGCGGTATTCGTTCCGAGTAATATTAATTTATTATCCGTGCGTTGAAAAGTTCTTCTCAAATTTCGCAGTATTCTCGGTATAAAATTAAATTAAAATATTAGAAATACAATTTTCGCATGAAGACTGCGAATGAAATAATTCAATGCGTACAACAAAATAACAAAAATGTTTCAATAAATTTTAATACTAGGAAGAATCTAAAATATAATATATGTATATAGCAAATTAATTGGTATTTCTGTCTAGACTACCGTTCTCGTAATCCACTAGTGTTCTTTTCGTTGACGTTTAAAAAATGTTCTTCGTCTACATTAGTTGTTTGTGTACACGATCTTTATTTTATTATAATTATTTAACTTAACGTACTCTAATCTGAACGTGGAACGAAACAAGACCAAAACCAATAGATAAACATACAAATTATTTCATATATAATATATATAATATAAAACCACTCCGGTGGCGTATTCAAGATATTTTATTGATGATTGTAATACACTTTTAAAATATCCCATCCTTTAAAGTATAACCATTTAAATTTTTAATCACATAAATAAAATTAACGTGAACTCTGAAACAGTATATTTTCTGTAATAATAGTAATTAAGAATAACAATAGGTATAATCATATAACACATATTTGACTCATTAGTTAAATTAACATTTATAATTATCAACATAATATTATACAAATTTAATTTAACGAATTAATAATATTATATCAGTTTATACATTTATCTATATAACATCAATTTTAATATTTATTTAATCATACTAAATGTCCGTCAGGCTTCTTAGGTCCTACACATATCCAAATATCCTATAAAGTGGAAGTGGATGACGAGCGATTTTCGATGCCACGCGAGTCGTCTTGCAAATCGCAGTAAACCATGACTCACACACGAATATTTACATTCAGGAAACCGGACAAGTTCGGAACAATCACATTAATCCACAGCCGTTTTTTTTACATTTAAACTAAATTAAATAAATACATTAAAAAAATTTTAATTCCATCATCACGATATCCTCTCCTTCGTATTGCGTCTTAATCCCCTCTCACTCCAGGGGGAAAACACTGATCTCTATCATGTAATGAGCCTTGTATAATATTGTCTAGTTTTAACATAATTGCATTGGCGTCCCAAATGTGTAATAGTCGAAGAAAGATAATTATTTATTCGTAAAATAGTTGTACAAACGCCATAACTCTTTTACTAATAATCTTTTTTTTACAACAACGTTTTAAAATATTTTTTTTTTACTTTTGGACCTTAAAGTTTAAATGTGTATTTTATAGTCTTATGGAAAAATCTAAATAGCTATTTACTATTTAGTAAACATGATTCCTTTTTTTTGAAAAAAATATATAAATTAATCTAATAAAAACATACTTTGACTGAGTAAAACATATTTATAGAAGTACCTGCAATAAGATGACACACGCTTATAAAGACCCACCCTTTTTTTCAAAACAGGAGTAGTCGCTCCTTAAAATCTCATTACTGGTCTCCCTGGCATAATCGTTTAGTTTTAAAAATCGATTTTCGTCCAATTCACCGACGACTATATACAAGTATAATATATATTAACAGTAACGGCTGCATGAGGTCGTATTGGTAAAGGGGTACAATTACGAAGGAAGGTATTCGAAAAACGAACGAATTTTTAAGTCGCAGTACCAGTTCTTCGACGACGACGACGACGATAAAGAAATGATCGATCGACCGGCCTCGACGATAAATACGTCTTGTCAAAATACTACTGCGCCGTACACGAAATGCGATATCACATATATTCGCGGGCATAAAATATATATATATTTATATATATATGCATGTAAGTACTCGATAAAGTTTCCGTTCGTAGAGAAGAAAAAAAGTTTAGCGCGCTCCGCCGGAGAGAACGGGGTCGAACGGTTACATTTTTTTCCCACCCCATTCGCGCGCCATTCCGGCAGCGTGACTGATTAACCCCCCGAAACTGGGTCGCGACGCCGTGCGTGCCGGTGTGTAAGGGGATTTTTTCCCCTCCTTTTGTTCTTTTCTATGTACTCGAAACGCGAAACGCTCTATTCCACGCGTATGTAATATTATAATAATATATCAACGCGAACATCACCACCATAGGTTTGCGCTCGAACGCGTCAAAATGGTCAATGGTGCTGTATCTGCAGGGTTAGGTTTGATTGGCCTGTGGGTAAGCAACGATTCTCAGATGGGGGGGGAGGGTCCACAGCGAATTTTTCAGAATCGCCAATATATAATAATAGTAGCTATGCAGGAATTTCATAGGGGAGGTGAGCATAATTTCAACAAAAAAGTAAGTTTTTAAAAGAACAATTAAGAATTTTATGTTGCTTATCACTAGGAGGGGAATTCGTGGGAAATACAATTTTTTTAGTCCATTATAACACTTACCTTTTTGATTTCGAAAATTTTTTTTATTTCACATTCATTAGTAACGATTTTTATTTGTAACGTAAACCATATTTTTTTTAAATAAAATTCCGTCAATGCACACATATATTTTATATAAATATCGTATTTATATTTGATAAAATATAATGTCCTAGATTTAAAATATTTTATTCATTAGCCGTATATAAGACGTATAGTGCAATGTTTGATTTTTCATGATTCGAGAATAAAGCAAACTAACGAAATCAGAGTGAAATCAATTCAAAACGTTTATAATAATAATATTAATTTACACGCTTTACTTAAATAAATGGAATAGTTTTTATACGAGAAAAATAAATACGAACGTAAAAAAATTATTTGATTATGAAATTTTTACTAATAATTTTTAGTGCATTTGTTGGCATTTTAAGTAAATTTTATACCATATTTTTGGTCGATATTTTAAGTGAATTTTTTTGATTCAAAATGCATTTTCAAGGGTCGTTCTACATTAAATTAAGACTCTTATTTATCACCACGAAGATCTGCATTACGAATGTGCTGTTTTTATTTTTATTAGTTTTAATAGTGATTAGTATATTCCGAAAAAAAAAAAAAATCAAAAATTTTGCATTTTTACGGCCAAAAAAGGGTCACAGGACACTTAACAAAAACGTTCTGCATGACACAACAATAAAAATTATTATGAAAGTGCCCATAATGTTACAAAATCAAATATAATGAAAATAATAAATAGACAATAGTAAATTAATAAAAAAAAAGAAAAATCTATCAGGAATACTTGGTTTTTTAAAACGCTTTTTAGTGTGTCTCTCCTGAGCATTTAACTCTCTCGAGATAGGTGGTGTTAGTCCTGCCCCCACTCCTCCGTCCAAGGGTATGCCGCGTGTGCGATCGAAGTCTTTGCACGCCTATGGATGGTAAACAAACGACGGAGTACAAGCGGATGGCGGGTCGTTGTCGTGAATGCGCTATCGGTGTGCGGTTTTTTACCTCGTAAAATACAAGTACACAAGCCGAAAAGCGCGGTGTAGTAGGTAGGTGTACAGCAGCAGCGCGAGATTAAATCGCAGACCGCCGCCGCCGCCACCACGTAGGCGGTGTTTTAATTAAATCCAACGGTGTTAGAGGTGGTCACGGGGTAGAAGAAGGGTTTGAGGGGGGTGGGGACGGGAGGAGAATGTGTGTAGTAGAGACATCATTTTTTCCCGGAACGATATTACAACCGTCGTATTATGTGACTTAAGCGCGCACTGATATTTACGACGGCGATACACTGCACGTGCAACGCAGCCATAAAAATTATTAAATTATAATTGTTTAGCAACGGCTTCGAATACGAATCATACCTGATCATTCCCCGACGGTTCTGAAACGATGCTTTTTCAGTATAGAATTCATTATTTCGTGTATTACAATACCGAATAGACTCGCACCTTGGGTATTTTTCGCTCCACGAGTAAGGTACACTCGTGGGTGTATTGAATTTTAAAGTAACAAAAAATAATTTCTTCATCTAAACGATTATGAAAAGAGCTTCAGTTTATTCAAGAAAATTTAACATAAAGATTATAAAGTTTGTTATGATAACAAAACAAAAAAAAAATATATATATATATATATATTTTACTCATCTAGTTTTATTACAGTTACTAATAACTAAAAACAGAAAGAAAAATATGAAAAAAAAAGATGAGAAGAAAATTTTCGAACATTCTTTTTCACGTTTTCAAAATTTCCGAGTCTTTTTTGTCAAATTTTGGGGATAGTTTTCCCCAAATTTTACAAAATTTATTGAGAATTTCGAAAAATTACTTCTCAACAGACCATTTCGAAGCAAATCGGGAATTAAAAAGTTGCCTGTCAAATTTCTGGTCAACTATTTCCATACGATAAAGTATTTATAGAAAAAAAAGCACTCATTACTTAACACTAGCTCCTTTGTTCCATTTAGAATCTATAAAGAATCAAATTATATTCAACTTAAAATCAACTTTTTTGAATTTATGATTTTCACAACTGTAACTACCGTTTTTTTTTTGAGAGAGAGGGTGAGAGGGTTCAGAATTACTAAAGTATGTATTTAATTAATACCATTATTTTAGGGAGTCTATTTTTATTAAAAAAAAAAAAACAGGAAAATTGAATAGTAAATATTTTTCGCATGTTTAATAAGATTTGATACAACGAATTCTTAATCAAAAAATTGCAGGTTACATTTTTAGATAATTTGTACAATACAAAATAATAATAACAATAATAAACATAGTTATAAAAACACTAGATTCTTTGCTCCACTCAAGATTTAAAATTAAAATATAAGTTACTACATACATTATTATTATTATATATCATACTTATTCATATAAAGGTACTTATTCTTATATACAATTTTCCTCTCTAAATACAATAAATTAAGTACATTACAGTATAACAATGAAAATAAGTAAGCCTATATTTGGATCAACAACCATTTAATCAGTAAATTATTAAAATGTATGATGAAAAAAAATATTTATCGAGTCAATCTTCAAGAAAATTTTGCTATGGAAAGAAAACAAGTGAGGCGAACGATTGGTAAAAAAAAAAAAAATCCAACAGTTTAATGAGTATAAGTATTAAAAGTTTTTTATTTTGAAAATATCGTTGTTTTAGGTAAATGTAATAACATGCATAGAAACCTGTTAATGACAGCTAATTTTTATTTTTAGATTCAATTTTACGCAATTTTATTCGAAATCGACTCTTAATAATATAATTTACTAAGTTAATATAATATTGATGAGTTAAGTTTAGAGCTGAGTTGAGAGTTAAATATCAAATTTGACTGCCGACTTAAATTTTTAATTTATTTTAATCAGCGTTTCTTTTTTTTTTTTCGTTAAACACTTGTAAAAAATTATACATTAAAACTATAATACAATATTTAAAAATTTTATTTTACAATTTCTTTCGGTTCAATAGAATTGAAATCTGTGCTCTAATAATAATGACATTATTTTTTAATAATATTATCAACGCGTGCTCATATTTAAGACATCTAACCACAATGTTAATGTATAGGTTTCGGCGTTTAGTGTCTCGATTGTTTGCGATACGCGAATTTCATGAGGTGTCTGACGTTCACTCGGATTCGAAATTTGGATTGCTGCAACGTTTTCTGTTTCTTTCCACGGGGCGTGCGCTGGTACAAAACACGGGATCTCTGCCATTGATCATCTCGCGATCACTGTGCATATCTGTACGATCGAGTCACATCGGTTGAACAACGTCCCCAGAGAATCACACTTCCGACCTAAAACCAACGCACAAAATTCGTGTTAATAAAGGTGACTTTTTTTTCTCACTTCTTCTCTCTTTCAAATCGTATAAGTAAACCTAAACGTCACCCACGAACGCACTTTTCTGTTTATATTCGGTCAAATATTATTTCTTTTGTAATAATATTAAAATGACATTATCGAAAGACAATTCATATTAGTACATTCTTTTCTAAAATTTTACGTTTTTCTGAATAGTATAAATACAATCGATTAATAAATGGGAATAAATTTCAAGTGGCGATTTTAGTTTTCTACCAAATGGCGTCGATTTTAAGACGGCCATAAATGCGTTCGTCATACAATAACACTAATAACTGTTAATTTTACTAAATATAATTAACATCAGTGACTAAAAATTTCACCCTTTTGTCCAAAAAAACTGGTCAGATTTCATTATTTATCACTTGATTCGATAAATAAACTCATAACAAAGAGTATTTATGCATTCAAAGTGTAAAATATTAAATTCAAACGGATCTGGAACACAGTTAGAAATCTGTATTTGATTTAATATTTTATGAAGTTTATCAAACAGCGGATTGGTATGTTATGCGCATGGAGTGTTCAAAGAGAACAACAGTGTACGTCGAATAAAATGCAAAGGGATAACAAAAGGCATTTATTTCGCTCGATGTGCAATAAACACTATTGTTAAAATAACACCAGTGCATATTGAATGAAATACACTGAGTTTAACAATGGATATTTGCTAAAATTGGATTAAATATTGGTAACAATTTTACGCCTTTGTATTCTAAATGTAATACTATAGCAATAATTAAAACATTTTCTTAAACGATTATATTTTATATTATGCATTGTAAGTGACTGAATTTTTTTAACTAATATTGAAAAAAGCTAAAAAGTTAATTGAATTTTGAATTAACTCGGTTAAGGTAAAAAGTTAAATTTTAAAAATAGTTAAATTTACTAACTCGAGTAAAGTAATTTTATTTTAGATTCTGAACAAAGTGAAGAAGCTAGTGTTTTTTTATATTTTTTTTTTTCTGTTAACACTTTTTCGTATAGAAATACTTGTCCAAAAGTTTCGATCAATAACTTTTTGAAACCGGATTCGCCTCTAGATTGTACTTTAGAGAGGTCATTTTTTGAATTTCTC
>JAIPRM010003431.1:0-26173 GCA_025469315.1 Stegophylla sp. TES_Ste_2020
AACTTCCTTCGTTCAGAATCGTTTTACTGAAGAAATGATTTATCGTTTCTTTAAAATTTAATATGCCCGTCAAGAGAATACCACCCGTCGTGCGAAGTACACCCATCGTGCGAAGTATGTCCGGTTTTTTTTTATAAGTAATAAAACTAACCTAAAAATTTTTTCCAGTCACTTTTATAGATCAGAACAAAGCTCTGAATCAGCGATGCTTAATCCGTGGCCTGTGTAGGTATTATATGTGCCCCGTCACAAGTTTCTAAAATAAACTAAAATTAAAAAAAAAAATTATTTCAAATACAATTATTTTTTTAAATTTAATTATTTTTGTAGGTATTACAAGAATATTATAACTGTAATTATAAAAAAAATGTGTAAATATTATGTTTCACACTTATTTTTGAGGATTCTACTTTTTTCGCTAATAGTGAAATATTTGGTAGGAATTATATTATTCCAAATCTTAAAATTAATTTAGGTGCTCATTTTCGTTAACCTAAATCTACAAATTGATTTTGTATGGTTCATTCCTGAAAATATTTGTTTATATATTAGGTTTATACGTCGAGAAAAAGTATACAATTGAAATTTCCATCATATTGCCTCGTGAAGTAAAAAAAAATTATGCAATTTTATAATATTATTTTGTTTAATTTTTTGAAATTCATCAAAATAAAATTAAAAAAAAATTCAACGCAGTTTGATCAGGTTAAAGATAGACATTGAAATAATTTTCTTAGATATTAAATGGACTTTCAATAAGCGAAAAAATGTTCTTTTATAATCTCACAACTGAAAATCATTTTAAAATTGTTTTTAACGTTTCTGTAAATTGATTTGTTAAACATAATGATTATTTTCGAATTGAATTCGATTGTTCAAATTTTTGCAGTTTTCAAAATGTCTTAAGTTATTATACTCAGTCAGACAAACAAAAAAACTTTATTTTATAACCCACGTTTTAATAGAACTAACATATACTTATAATTTTCTGGTACTTGTAAATTTAAATTTTAAATATTTAAATATTTTGTTAAGTCTGTAAGAAATTTGAAATCCCAAATCTAATTATAATCTTTTTTAAATTTCAAAGTTGGTATTAAATTAAAAAATCATTAATTATATATTTCTATCAAAGAATATCTCAATCCGTAATATTTTTAATAATTGATAAAAAATAAGAAAAACTAAGCTAATATAATTTTATTGTGATTAGGTTGTTTCTATTTTTATATTTGGTGGACCACTCGCTGAAAAGTGTTTATTAAAGTGGCCAATCGAAGAAAAAATCTTGGACGTCACTGCTCTAAATAGTACTTTACAGAGATAACTTTTTCTAAATTTTCAATAGTTTTTCCAAAAACAATGAAATTCAACTTCAAGTTTAAGCAAAAACTGTATATTATACCATAAATTAGATTTTCACAATTGTTTCAAATATTTTTTATGAACAAAAATCGGTAAAAGTTATTATACTTACATAAGATTCGCAGGGTGTACAATTAAATGCATGCCCTGCATATCCCGTGGCCACGCCAATGGTATGAAAAACATGTCAAGCTTCCTCTTTCACAAGTAATACATGAACATTACGTTACCTTATGATAATAATAACCAATATTTATTTCAGACTTAAAAGTCTGGGTGGTATTGTAATCGGGGTTGAGGGGGGGGAGGGTATGGAAGTAAATTACATTTTTTACAAGTAATTCGAAAAGACAAAAAAATAATAATAATAGCTATAAAATATTTTCCGGGGGAGCATACGTTTTTCACTGGAGGGACATACCCTCCCCCCAAGTCACCCCCTGAAATAAACCCCGCCAAAATAATATTATTTGTCGTGCACACATTATTATTTTCTACACACGTAATACAATATAGGAATTTACGAGTCACGACAACGGTTTGTGTACATAAGTGAGAAGGTCGTCGTCAACTGCATATTACACCGCGGACGGGCGCTTCCTCTACATTCGCCGTGAAATCCGCCGTCACGCTTTCGGGCCGATCCCCTTTTTCGGCGGCGACGATTCGTGTCGTCCTCATCGCGACGATTACACCGCTCCGCGTCCAATGTCACCACCATCGATTTTCAACCGGTCTGGGCTACTTGACCCCAATAGTTCTTGGGCCGGAAAAAGAAAACGCCGCTCCCTGTACCACGTAACGCCGCCGACCGTCACGAGTAGTTACCTAATAGACAGAGCCATCGGTATTATATATATTATATTAGGTATTAAATTATTTCGAATGAGACGGGTTCATCATTCGATAAGGGGTGTCATTTGAGAGGAGGTCTGGGTGTACGGTTGCACCCCTTACATTAAAAATAGTTTCAATTGGCCTATACTGAAATAATGTACTTACTATTTTTTTTTGTGATTAAAATCCTGATGTATTTTAGATTGTGAAAGAAGTGAAGAAGCTAGTGTTTTTACAATGATGTTTATTTTTTTTTCTGTGTACAGCTTTTCGTATGGAAATACTTGTCCAAAAGTTTCGATCAGTGACTTTTTGAAATTGGATTTGCCTCTAGATTGTACTTTACAGAGGTTTTTTTTTTAAATTTCTCAACTCTTCATTTTTTTTTTTTTTTTTTGGGGGGGGGAAACGACTCGGAAACCATCATTTATTGATCCTAATTGTATGAAAATTTAAATATAGATAGAAAATCATATAAGAAAGATTTTGGCGCAAGAAAATTTTGAAAATGTGAAAAAAAAAATTTGGACATTTTTCGAAAAATTTTTTTTTTTCTTATATTATTAACTTCCTTCGTTCAGAATCGTTTTACTGAAGAAATGATTTATCGTTTCTTTAAAATTTAATACGCCTGTCAAGAGAATACCAACCGTCGTGCGAAGTACACCCATCGTACGATGTATGTCCGGCTTTTTATTATTTATAATATTGTTACAAACTTATTTTACTGACAATCATGGTTACATACTTACATGTATTAATAAACAAATATGCTACCAATTAATTGAGTAAACAATAAATTTAATAGATTATACTGTAATTATGTATAAAATACATATAGCTATATATTATAATATATACATAAAGTTATATCAATACATGTATATAGGATAATTTATAAATGAATTTGCTTAACTATGGTCACAGTTTATACATGTACGTTTATGTATGTTAAACCGTATTCGTAACTATTTTTATCACGATTTTCTTTTTTTTTTTTTTTTTTGCATCGAAATAGTGTAATAAATCAACGTCTATAGAAAATACAACTTATCTCCCTGTCAAGCTGTACTATCAATACACTTTTCTTCTAGTTATGTAAACAAACTCAAATCCCTTGTACCGTTTCTTACCCAGAGATAAGTCGACGCACTATTGTGGATTATAATAATATGAGTTTCATTTTACAAATCATCTATTTGCTTTATGAATGTTAAGAATAATGAAAAAATACGTTTTTAAAATACCATTTGAAACCAATTTCTGATCTAAAAAGTGGCTGGTTGAAACTTTTGGATGCCTAAGTTTTAATTTACAAAATAGTGGAATAAAAAAAATAAGCATCATTGAAAAAAATATTAGCTTCTTCGCTCCACTCAAAAATCCAAATATAAGTTCAATAATTATCTAATTATCTAAAACTGAGTTTATAACTTATGAATTCTTTATAATAGTTTGTATAAGTTAATAGTAAAATTATGCTTTTATGGTTTAAAAAATGATGTTATCTTTATTTAAATCTAGATAAACGCCATTTTTTTGCTTCATACAATTTCTAAATTATTTCTGAGTTCCTTTCAGAAAAATCATTATTTTTTAAGACAAACGTAAAATTAATTTAGATATAATATCAATATACATAATCAATTTTCCGAACACTTTTAGTGAAACATTAAAATTTATTTCATTGGTAAAAATTTGACCCAATACAACAGCATCAAATGAAATAAAAATTTCATCGCTCAAAAGAATTAAGATATTTTGGTGCACTTCCATGGTTGATAGAAGACTAAAATATCTTATATACAGAGTGTCGGAAGAGAAGTGGTGACCAATATGAGT
Source organism: Stegophylla sp. TES_Ste_2020 (assembly GCA_025469315.1). Lineage (NCBI taxonomy): Eukaryota > Metazoa > Arthropoda > Insecta > Hemiptera > Aphididae > Stegophylla > Stegophylla sp. TES_Ste_2020. Next base: position 4,045 of record JAIPRM010003431.1, read on the forward strand.
TTAGAAAATGCTGTTGATGTATTTGCTATACTTAAAAATCACCGGTAAAACGCTAATTTCTACACTTAACTTAAAATCTTTAATCTAATGCTAATATAATATTAAGTATATTTTTCATCCTCAAATATGCGCATGCACCATACTTAATTTATATTTTTTTTAAATAGCATCACGCATTTTTGATACCATATTTGGATAGACTGTCTTTGAAATTACCTTTGGTATATCCAGTGGCTAGCTAGAGGTTGATGATATGGGCGATTACCAAGGTCGCAGATAATATTAAACAGACAAAATTGTGATATAGAGCATTTATTTTGTGTAAGGTAATTAAATTATTTTTATCAGAATGTTATTTTATTGAAAGTATTTATAAAAAAAAATGTTATCGATATTTAATGTACACACTGTATAAATAATACTATTATTCAATTGAAAAAAAAAAAAAAAAGTGAGTGTATAAACTTTTTGCTGAACTTTTATTCTCAACATGATCGAATTAGAGATAAGAGCCATTTCCATTTTAATTATAACTCTTTATTTATTTTTTTTTATCTATCTAATAGACCTATATTTGACATATTTTTAAATCGAAATAAATAATACATTTATATTTAATGACATAAAGGAATTAAGATGTTGAATCTTTATGTCCATTGTCTTAGCATAATCCTATGTCAATAATCTTAAAGTAAAAGACTCAGTAGACGTTTGTCAGCTGATAAAGAATTACATAAACAAATTATGATTATTATGAATACACAAATAATATTTAATTTGAATTTTGTAAAAATATAAATCATAATTTTAAAAATTTAAAACAAATTATGCAAATAATAGATAAATTTTGAAAAACTTCAATGAATTTCATTTCAATATACCTAATCTTGTTTAAAATTAATTTTATTTTTCAATTTAGCACGAAGAAGGATCATTTATTAAATTTGTATGTGAAAATCTAACAGCAAATCACTTTCTAATCAGCACAATTTAAAATTCTTAAAAGTATATTCTATAAACAAAATATTGATGCTTTGAAATTTTCTAAATCAACTCCGGCCCAAAGTAAATAGGATATACCCATTACCCTTACCATTATAATTCAGTCGAATCTACTAATTACAATTTTGTAACATTATAACGGGTAAAATGATTCCTAACTGTGTATTTGGTTGGGTTTATATTGCGTTTGCGATAAATTCGATCATATAAAACGAGGTCGGATATAACGATGATCCGAATGCAATAATGTTATTTTAAAATTAAAATTGGATTTTATATTCACCTATAACAATATTACTGTATGCCCATACATATTTATAAGTAATAAATTGGATTTCGCCTAGTGCGATAATTCGTAATTTAATCTGTAACAGGTGATATATTATGTCGTCCGTGTACGTAATATTACGTATCGTGTATTGCGTACACGTCTCAGTCGCCGTTTCTATCTGTTGAGACATATTTCCTTTATGATAAAAATGTTGAATAAAAGATGCAGCGCCAATGTTTTGCTATCACTGAAAAAGTGCAAAATAATATTGAAAAAAATCATCACAATAAAATTATCAAGTTACAATCAGATTAACTTTAAATTTAATAATAACATTTGTTTTAGTTTATGACTAAATTCTTTTTTGTGAGATTGTATCTGTTATCGACCATTTTCATTTCACAAAAAAAAAAAAAAATATATTCCAAGTGGAAATGTAGTTTATTCTAGACAATTTTACATAAAAATTATAAAGTACATTACTATCAGAAAAAAAAAAAGAAATAATTTTTCCCTCACTCAGTTTCATATCTTATTATTAGATGAGATCAGGAAAATTATTTTTCAGATTATAAATTTATAGGTAGCGGTGTCGTATGTTATCTACGCTTGATTAGATGTTGTAATCTTAGGTGTTCCTTAAACTTTTATCAGTGTTAACTGTTAAGGGACGTATGTAATAAGTATTTATGTTTAGACATTGAGCGTCGCTTTGTTCTGTCACTCTCTTCCCTTTTATCACTTCGTAAAACTTTCCAAGCTTGTTTCGAAAGCTCGTGTCACACACCTAGCGCTTCGACTTCAGTATTCAAATTAATATGAACATCTCTTAATTTTCTGTTGAAAACCACATTGGTAAGTATCTAATGAGTTTTTCATTAAATGAAGTTTTAAAACACAAATAAATGTAATTTAGTTGAGGCTTAGTTAAGCTTCACCTCCTTTCACTTCAAAACATAGCATTTCTGACCATTTCGGATTGCACCATCCTTTTTAATATAGTGACACACCTTTGTTATATTTAAATATATTTTTCAATTAAATATAATATTTTTATGAAAAACCCTCTGTTATGAAAAAAAATCCAAAATAGCATTTGTAGGTAGAATATTATAACACCACTACTAAATATTATGTTCAAAGAATAAAATATTGATGCATTGAATTTCCGAAAAAATATACTTCAGCCAGTCGACCGTAATAAAGCAGGACACATTCACACATCCCTAGTAATAGGATATTTTCTGGGCCGGAAAATGAAAACACCACTACCGGTCTTGTAACACCAACCGTTGCCAGTATAGTTACACCATAGGACTGCTAGTGTGCTAGTTCATGCGAGCAATCATGTCCATGTGAGAAAATGTACATCTGTTTTGACAGAAAATATAGCAATCATGTTTGGGGAATAAAACAATTCTTGTCCATGGAATTTTCATCAGTTTAATTAAAAAATTTGATATATTAACTAGATTGAATTTCCAAAAATATTTGACCACTTATGGCCGAAATAAAGGACTTAGTTTAATTAAAAGTATTTATCTATTACATGGATCATTCTGAACCCACAGTTATTTTTTTTTAGTTATATAGAAATTAGGTTAATTTTATATTCATTGGAATCAATAGAATTTGATCAATTCTATTATTGAATAATTTGTATTGAAAATAAAGAAGAGATAATAATAGTAGATAATGGAACAAATTTGACTGAACCATTAAAGGCGTTAGTTAACCGCCATGATAAGATATTCTCCTCTACTATAAAAAATTTATTTTATTTTGTTCCTTAAATTGGTCAACAAAACAAATAACTGCATTCTTTTTGGTTTTGATTCTGGAAAAGTTGGCTGAAGTGTTACGAATTACATCGTATTATAATGTTAATTAATCGACAAATATTTTTTGGTGTATTTTTGTAGTTTTTTTTGTAAACTAATCGAGTATAATTTTTTTGGATGTATTACTAGAAAAAACAGAAAAATTTTTAAAGAAATATTTTTCGTATTATTATTGCTTTGGTTGTACAAACAAAAAAATGACTATTTTCGTTTTTCCGTAACAAAACTGTAGTGGGAAATATTTTCTCTGTTGCTGTTCCTGGCATTATAAATAAATGTTGTTGTTATTTCTTTTTTTTTCTTTTCAAATTTTAAAAATGTATTTCATATCTTTTTATGCAGTACCCTCCAAATTGTTATAACAAATTACAATTTATTGTCATAAGAAAAGGCAATCGTTTTGTGAGATATTGATGTTTTCAAAATTAGAAACATCAATATTGGGACAACCAAGAAAACATTTTTGGGGTGACTTATATGTTTATTTAATTGATTTAGCCCCCCCCCCCAAGGCATTAACTTTAAGACATTTTTAAAAAATCTGGGGGAAGCTTTGAGTAATTTTGTGGGGCTCAACCCCTTGAAACCCCTTCCCCTAATTGCACATATGGTTTTTATATTTCAATTAAATATTCACTTTTATTATTTATATTTCATTATTCATTAAATATTTCCTTATTTATGTTTTCATAAAGATCAGCTTCATTAACTATTTTTGTCAAGTGACAGATGGGGGCGCAACCAGGTCGAAGTCTGTTCTGAGTTCAAGGCGACAGTAGTCGGTCGTTTCGCCACGAGAAAATGAACATCTATTTTGACGACTGGAATTCTCGTCCCGACCTTGGCCGAAATATAGCATTTTGTCTGTGATGCGAAAGTGTCACAAAATAGGAACGAACTGAGAGGGTCAACATTACAGACGAAACTAGGGGAAACATAGTTGATTTGTACAGCGTCATTAAACTAAATAATTTTCTTTTAATTTGACAGTTGATTCGATGTAAATATATTGATAAAATATAAATTGTAATTTGTGCTTATTACTTATGTAGTTTTATGTATATTATGCTTATATATTATGATATACAATTAGATAGTTAATGATATCATAAAAATGTAATTTTGACAGAGTTCTAAAATATTTATTTACCAGCTAAATTTGTAAAGATTATTTGAAATTTTTCCGCGTTTAGATGTTATAACTTCTATTACCTAACAAATTCAAAGTTTTGTTGACCTTCAATCTAATATATAGTATCTAATATTTTAATTTTACTATCAATTTACACAAATTATAAAGCATTTTATAAACTGAAATTAGAAATTCATGAAGTAAAAAAATAAAATATTGTCATTAAGTTTTGGTAAAATTATTTACATAAATAAATAAACTAGTTAAGCTGTAACACAAAATAATGAAATTAGTATTTATATACATTGTAGGCAATCGTACTGAATTCGTCAAATCTCAATACAAACTTGCTTCCATCAAATAGGAAACATGTGAATTCATAATTTTATTTATTAATCAGCTGCCTCATTAAATGCATTCGATAATTAGTTTAATATCTGTACCATAACACTACATAGTACTTATATTGTGAATTGAATATTTAATATATTAATATTAATAATAATAATATAATAATAATAATTAATAATGTATTCAAATAAAGAACGCGTTGACATACTATTTGTATCTTGTATAGAACTGAAACTATTATATAATTGAATAATGATCAATTGACAACCATGTGAAATATTAAAATCTATTAGGGTCCGGAGATATGGATTCATTCCATTTAAGTTCATTAAATGGTTTGAATAGATCGAAATAAAAATTGCTGCAAGTGTAAATTTAATCGTGTAAATTTTATAATTTGGGTATTAATTAATTTATGGACATCAAATTATGTTTGGACAGGTCAAAAAGTACAGATATATCCATGCAGACTGCTGGCATATAAAATGGTAGCTGCATACTAGTTGCGGTCATGTAGATGTCCAAATTTCAGTCATGGCACCAATACCAGCTAACCGAATTGTAAAAAATACAGTATTATAATGTGGGGGAATGTCATAATATTTTTGCCGTACCGATCGTAGTTCCGTATAGTTTGTTTAGTACACCTAAGCCTTTGAGGTCATAATGAGTTCTCATAATAATAATAACACGTTTAGAGAGTAATTTTCATAAATTTTTTGGTATCGGTATCGCTTCGATGTGACCTTTTATAAAATTATCAGTACCACTCTACTACTCATTTATGGTGAAAAAATTTATAATCAATATTGAATGTATTCATTTGTTACATAAACTACTTTTGCCACTTTTAATTATACTAAGCTAAAAAAAAAAAAAAAACAAAAACCCAAGTCACAAAGTATAAATCAGTATAAATATATACACGCGATACATTATTATAGAGTATTGGGTGCCTTCGGATTTGTAGAAAGTACATACCGCGAATTAAAAAAAAGTTTGGGGACTCTAGCTCAACGCCTTAGACTCCCGTAGACAAGGCCGTAGCCGGGGGAAGGGTTTCAGGGTTCAAACCCCCTCTGAAATTTATTTTTAAATCAAAATAAATAAAATTATATAACAATTATTATAATAAATAATATTATTTTATGTAAAATTGCATAAATGTCATGATAATGTAATTATTATTATGGTAGGCAAACAGATTTCGTTGAAATTTTTCGTCCTAATTTATTTAGTCAAAATACATCTTAATAATCTAAACCCCTTCCGAAATTTCATGCTGGCTACGGCCTTGCCCGTAGATATGCATATAAAAGTAAATCCAGATAAAGTATTGACTCTAAAGAGTTAAAATCTTTTAGCGAAAATATTCGTGCGGTTTTTGCTTACAGAAAAGAAACTCAAGTTATGGCAAACTTCGTTCCGCTTGTGGGTAGCAAATCGCCAACCTAATCCGACGTGTCGATTATTTTATACAAACCGATCGATCGATGTCGATATCACGCGATCACGTGATTTAAATAGGTAATTCACATTGAAATGTACAGTGTGGACTATCGACAGGCGTGGATTCAAGGGGAGAGCGATGGGGGCGATCGGCCCTCCCAGAAATTTTAAAATGCATACTAAAAATGCTTAATGCGTATAAAAATGTATTCATTTTACGTGTGTTTGATCTAACTTGTCTAATAACGCCCCTTCCAAATAAAGTTTCTGAATTCGCCACTGACTGTCGATGTTGTTTAATAATTTATGTATTGCGGAAACTTGTTTCGAGAATAAGTGCACGACTTACATATTATTATTATTATCGAACGATTTAAATTAAACCCATTCATACAACTAACGTTCTCTAGTGACATATATTTAATTTTGGTCTACATATTATGATTGTATACAAATTAATTACTTCCGACAATATTATTATCAACTCTACCAGTTACCAGCTACGTCCAAATCGAGTTTTATGCGATTCGTCGGAGCCGTGTGAATGCGAACAACAAGTGCTTAAGTACTGTTATTTCACGTGACGCACGCACGCACCAACACGGCAGTTTTAATAATTACTATTACCTACTATTAGAGCAGATTGATTAAACTCCGGTCGACGATTAAAATCGATTATCATAACGAGTACAAACTGAAATTAAGTAGGTAAAGCATTATAGGCGTGCGTAGATATCGAATTCGGGAACAGCGTGCGTGTCAAACCGGACAATTTTCGATTTTGTTTTTCCAACCAACGTGACGCTGTAAATTTGTGGCTAACACGTAATGAAGAATCTTTTATATCCAGGGCTTTGGTGCGAGAACTAAATGAATCAAGAGACCATAATATCAGTTTATGCAAGTGACATTTTATTACATTAAAGTTTTAAAGAAGATTTAATTAAAAACAAAATAAATTATTCACCTAAAATATTTTATCCAGTATCATCACTTAAGCTTCAATATTCTCAAAATTAGTCTGCTCCTTGGATACAGTCATATTATCCACAAAAACTTTCCATAGATGTCTGTGACTCAAAAATACAATTTATTTTACTGAAGCACTTTAATATTGAATAATTTATTAATGAAAAATATTATAAATATTAGTTAGATTTTAAACAATTTATTAGTAGTGCTTTTAACCGCGAATGCATTTATCGGAATAAGAAATATTTTAATTTAAGGCACACGAATTATTCATATTATGCCGAGCTCTTTTTTTTTCATCTAAATAAAAAAGATAATTTTATTTTTATCTAGATTCTATTTTAGATTCTGAATGAAGTGAAGAAGATAATATTTTACAATTATGTTTATTGTTTGTTTGATTTTTTTTCTCTGAACACCTTTTCGTATGGAAATATTTGTCCAAAAGTTTTGACCAGCAACTTTTTGAAACCAGATTAGCCTAGTTGGTACTTTAAAGAGATCATTTTTTGAATTTCTCAATTCTCCAATATCAAAAATTTGACAAAAAAGACTCGGAAACCATAATTTTTTTATCTGCACCTTATGTAAATTTTGACATAAATAATCAATAATATGATGAACATTTTGGCGCAAAAAATTTAAAAAAATAGTTTTATATACTTTTTTAACACTTTATTTTCTCGTTTAATATTTTTTCTCTTTTTTTTATTTAATAGATAAAAAAAAGTTAAGTAAAGTAAACTAAGATAAAGTAAAGTAAAGCACAGATAAGTAAGTAAAGTAAGTAAAGTAAAACAAAGATAAGTAAAGTATAGACAAGAAAGCTGGACATACTTTGCTTAAAGAGTATTCTTCGTTCTTCAGGTCATATACTCTTGATGAGTGGGCTAAAAATGTCGACTATTATTGTTCTTTATAATATTAACTTTCTTCGTTCAGAATCAAATTATAGAAAAAATGATTTATCGTTTCTAAAAAATTCTTTGGTGTAGTGAAGTCTATATGGCCAGAGACAGTATTGAGTGATATCTAGATATATTTCATGTACCCATACGTCTTATCAAAGTAAATAAATAAGTATCTAATTTCCATAAAAGATTTAGATTATTATATATAATCTGTTTATTTTGGTGCAAAACTGTACCCATTTAGTTTATTTCCTCGTTCGAGGTCACCGAAAAATTTAACACAGGAAGGTAGACAATATCATAAAACATACCCCTAGTAATGTACAGTGTTTACACAATATATATAATATATATATAATAGATATATTATCGATTGTATATTTTTGGCACTCAAAGTAATCCTTCCCGATTATGGCTCCCATAATAACATAACTCAGTCTATATTCTAATAGCACGTTAAGTATTAATAAAAACAATTGACTATATTGAAGTAAAAATCTAGATAAAATGTTTTATCTACATATTTATCGAGATTAAATTGTATTAGTCCATCTTTGTATTAATAAAGATATTTATTTAGTTGGTAATCGGAAATGTATCTATATATATATTATTTTTGCTACCTGAATTCTACACTATAATATACGGGAGTATAAGCTGTATACGGTGTTCATGGGAGACCAATGCCCTCCCACCCTCTCCCTTGTAAGCCAAGGATAAGCAAAATTATCATAAGAATTACACGAGTGTGTGTTAAGTAATCATGTGTCTGCAGTCTACGTTTGTTTAGATTAATATTATGACTTAAACGTGCAATAGTTATTATTAAAACTATGTTTGTTGATAAGATTACAAAGTAAAGCTTTTAACACCGTTTATTTATCTGTGGAAAACCGAGTCTACACACTATAGAGTACCTAATGCTCTCATGCGATAAACGACGGACAAACACAGACAATTTATCCGTTTATTTTAATTTTATTCATAAAGATCAAATTAGTATATCGCCAAAATCTAGGTATTTATGTTTAAAATACGCGTTTAATACGGAAAACATCCGTATCGTTCGTTTTATGTAATTATTTAATCGTCTGACTGTCGCGTCTCGCCATAAAATTCCATGATCGAGTTGAATGGCGTCGTAGACGGGTAAATAAAATAAAATAAAATATCCTTTTTGATGATGACGATAATAGTCATTCAAAGTGAAACTTTCGTAACAGAACTTAAATATAAGTATTTGAAACGTGAAAAACTTTTGTAATTAACTCGCTGTTTTAGAAGACACTCATAATTACTGCCAGAACTCGTATTTTAGAAAGAATTGTTCTTTCATTTTCATTCTCAAATTTTACAGAAAATATCATGAATAGCGTATATTTATATGAATTTCCATAACGCTAATAAAGCACGAGTAGAAAATATGCGAATTTCCGCGGTTTATGTGAACGACTTTATTTCAGTAATAGGAAGTTATATTATTACGAGCTGCCATATATTTGCCGTATTTATTTATTTATTTTTTTTTTTTTTGGGGGGGGGTTGTTAGCGTAAAATATTTTATTTCACACAAACTACGAAAAAGTTATGCACACGTACTACGCAGCAACAAACGCTTTGAATCGAAACATTTTTATTTTGAATCGATAGAAATAAAAAGACTTTAAAGAAATTTTGAGGCATTTTAGTTATTAAAATGAAAAGACGGAATGTCAACGGAAACGCCATGTCTTGTTCCAATTTAAAATCTAATCAAATATCAGTGAGCATTTTAATACAACAAACAAGTGTGTTCTAGAAAATTAAGCAGTACTTCTCCCTCGATATTATTATTATATATTTTCGTTGTGCCTTTGAATTTGGATTTGAACAATTTTAATTGAAAAAAAAGCGTTGTAAATAAAAAATACCAAAAAATCACGAAAATCAATCACTTGGATAGCAACGTGGCCAGACATATTGTTATTATCTTTTTGAAATAATTATATTGAAAGCGTACTGTTTTGCATTTTGTTATGTTTACTCGAAACAAACATAATTTTGTTTCGCTTCGCCGTTTGAAGTGATTGGACGACTTTGGAATAGTACGAAACACGAATCGTACAAATTGATTTCCAACGAAATAGTGAATTTCCTCTTACCTTTATGTTTATTTCTACAGTACTGGTTATAAAATATCACGTTTCCGAATAAAATTATCGAGAGGACATCACGTCATGTTGAAATAGAATAACGTGAAACAGTGTATCTGGGAAACTCGAAATTTGGAATTGTCATCTTAGAAACAAATATATCAGATTTATAGCTAGGATTTTTTTTTAGAGTTTTTTTTTTTTTTTTTTCACTTAAATATTGCCATATCTGAAGGTAGTAACTATGTCAATGCAGCTGGAGTGAAAAAATATAATGCTCAATGTTCAGTATATATTTAATTAAAAACTACTGAAAACATAGGTATATTTTTCACGGTATAAAGGTAATAGAATGCATACGAAATGAATAACATCCACTAAACAATTAATCAGTTTATTAATTTTTATCAATTAAATTATAAATATAAGGAAATAAAGAAAGCCGGACATTTTTCGCACCACGGACATTCTTCGCTCCTTGGTTCAGATACTTTTAGTGAGTGTGTAGAATTTTAAAAAAACGATAAATCAATTTCTTCAATAAAAATGATTCTGAACGAAGGAAGTTAATGATATAAAGAACAATAATAGTCGTCATTTTCAACACACCCACAAAGGGTATATGACCCGAAAAGCCAAAAACATTCGTGGTGCGAATTATGTCCGGCTCTGAGTGGTTTTGAGGGGGCTGAGTATAGGTGTTTACCGACGCTCACATCTGCTCGTTTTAATATAAGTTTAATAACTTAAAGTACAGTTTAGGTATTTTTCCTGTGTCAATTTTATTGAACAAGTATTATATTAATATTATTAAGATAATTAGAGCACACATTTTAGAAAAATTAAAAAACTAAAGAAAATTATTAAAAATAAAGCAATAAAACTCTTCAAGTATTTCAAAAAAGTTTAAAAAATATTTATTCTTTACTATAAAAACCAAGTATAGTAAATCATAATTATTTATTAGTTTATTAAATTATTATTAAAGAAAAAAAGGAGAAGCCATTTTAATAAAATATATTTCTATTCACAAGCCTGCTTGAAAACAGCCTTTTTTCTTCTTCCACAGTTAATCTTTAAATTAAATTTATTCTATTTAAGATACCTAAATTATCAAAATGAACTAAATAATAGAAACAAAATGATTTATGTATAACATTGGAGTATTCGGAGCTGCAATGGGTGATAGGTACATTTTTTTTAAGTTTTTGAACAAAAAACTTCTTTGACGATCGGTTAATATCATAAGTTTATTTTATGAATAGCTACGTTTGACACATGATTGTCAAGAAATAACTGAACAGTACCAAGGTACTTGTAGAACGTGCATATTATTATCGAAGTTATATCGTAAAATCGATCCATTCAATCAAACATAATGAGTTAAAATCAATTGAGCCATGTCTTTGGCACGCATACATCTAGTATGATATAAAAATAAATATTAACCATTCAAATACGATTATTATTAGAACACATTCTGCAAAAAATGTTACTTAAAAGCAATAAAGGTACCCCAAAATGCATTAAAATAGAAAACAATCAAATAGAATTGTCAAATAGAATAATTTCAATAATACGTCTATAATAGATAATGATAGTTATTTATAGAATATAACAATACGACAGTGGCAAGGCCTTCGAAATACAAGTATACAAATCATATCTCAATGTTAAGTCACCGTTGAATAATGAGTATATTCATCGTACGTACGTACTCACGCGTGTGTGTGTGTGTGTGTGTGTGTGTGTGTGTGTGTGTGTGTTCGAAGCTCACGGTTTCTCACTTCATCATCCGACGAGATTTGGTGTAGGCACGTCACGTGTAATCATTTATCGAACCACTCACTGACGTTCATGGGATTTCACGTTTTTCGGTAAATCAATCACTGGCAAATTGATTGTAAATCGTAATAATTCTCGTTTTATCGACACGAATCGATTTATTCTCGGTAAAAGCGCAAATAGCACAGAAGCAAATTTGGGAAGGATGGGTGATCACGAGATACGAAGACTGTGCACTGCAATATACAGAATTACGGTAAAGAATAATTTTAATAATATGTTAAAATACTTAAAATATAATATTATTATATTATACAGGATTCCTCATGAATTTAAATATAATGTTGTCAAATGTTATGTAATTAATTTGGTTAAATTAGTTTTTAAAAAAAGTGTACATACATTACACCATGGGCATCCTTCCTCCTCGGGACATAGCAAACATTTGGTTGAATTTTTAGGGAGGGGGTAGAATAATTCAAAATAAAGTGATCCCACATTCCTTGTCTTACTTAAATCAATAGCACATTGTCAATATAAAAATTAATATATTATATTTTATAACACTAACCCACATATGTTCCACAATTAATTTTAATCAAAAAATACTGTTCTTTTCAAAATACATACTTAAATTATCATCACTGCTGATATTTGTTGATCCATCTTTTTTTTTTTTTGTGCAGTATAGATACATAGCTAAATCTATCTTAAATCATAGATGTTCTAAGCAATGTTTTTATTTTCCTCGTAGTTAAGAAATTTCTCTTAAAAGTTGCTGAACTGATTAGTATTGTTAAAGATATTTTCATTAAATTGATCAAATTTGGAAATGTTGGATTATTTTCTAGCAATTCTTGTATGATATCTTTTAAATTAACATCCACTTGTGACCCAATGATTTGAAAAACACAATTATTTGTTAGGTACTATATTTTCAGAATATAGACATTCTTTAAAATTCAGACGTATTATTTCCTAATAAATATAAATAAAAAATAACATATGAATAGTTATATTGTCATTAATGAATCAACTATAATACAATTTAGGGCATTTACATGATAATGATTAATAAAATGTGGAATACGTTTTGTAAAATTTTGGGATGTTTATCCAAAATTTGAGAAAATTATTGTGAATTTTGTAAATTACCTCTTATGAAAACCATCTAGAGGAAAATTGTTATTAAAATAGGAGCTGGTCAAAACATTTGGACAAGTCTATTCGAAAAAGTGTTTATAGAAAAAAATAAAATGAAATAAAAAATAAACATCATTATAAAAATGAAGCTTTTTCGTTCTATTCAAAATCTAAAGTATAGTTTAATTTTGAAGTTTAGAGTTTCTCATATTTTCTTTAGATGGTTGAAGTGAAAGTATTTCAAAAACTTGAATGTTTGACCACTTAATATTATAAAAAGGCCAAGAATTTACCAAAAATCGAGAATATTTTTGTAAAATAGATTTTCGAAAAATCTGTTTCATTTATTTCGTTGGAATTCTGAATGCTAGAAAATTGAAATTTTCTTTAAATATTTACATAAGTGTTACTAAATACGTGACACAAACTTTAAAATGTTTAAAAAAATGTTGAATTAAATTCAAAATATTATAGAATGATGAACTTTTTGGAAATGCGTTGGATAATTCTCTGTAGGCCCAAACTATTTTCTAAAACCAAAATAACTCGAAAGAGGCTGAAATGGTTAATTGTGAATATGATTTCTAGAAGATTTGAATATATAATATGATATTTAATTACCTTGTCGATAATGCTTACTCTAAATAAAGTTTTTAAACCATTTGGACATTTCTGGGTAAGTCACTATTCTGGTTAAAACAGTTTTAATCTAGATTCTAGATAAACGAGTAATGATGGTAATTCACCGGAGCTTAGGGTAGTATTAGCATCATTACATTATTATTAATACATTGTTTAATGTTGGAATTAAATGAGAGCATATCAAAGTAAGCTATAAATCCGTTTTGTAACTGATTGTTATAAAGCAATAATTTGTCTATCTCATTCAACGTGTCAAAAATATATTAAACTGCTATAAACCACAATAAACATATTTAAATCTGTATTCAAATTAACAAACTATTCAATTCAGTTCAATGTTTATCTTTAATGAAAATGGTAAGTATATGGTGGTGAGCATGATTTGAAACTTAAAACACTTAAAAACTATAAAAAATACGTCGAAAAAAATGTAAATTTCTCGATCTAAAAGTTTAAAAAATACATATTTTACACCATGGGTATTCTTCGCACCCCGGTTGGGATTTGTTGGGTGAGTTAAATTTTGAACCAAAGTTAAATCTTTTTTTCAATAAACAATTCTGAGTAGACATTCACTCATTACAAGAGAATTATACTTAAAACTTATAAAGTTTATGAATAAAAAATAATAATACGAGTAATAATAATAAATAAATAAATAATTAAATATTTTGTATTCTGCCAGTTTTATAACCCGCTATTAACCGAGAACAAGAATAAATACATTTTGATCAGAAAAAAAGTGTCAGATTTCCATCAAAATTTTCTTGCACTGAAATATTTCTCGTGTTATTGTCACTTTGTATTTAAATTTTCATAAAGTCTATGTTTCAAAAAAGTTTGTTTCCGTGGTATTTTGGTAAAATTTTGGATATTTTTCCTAAATTTTGAGAAAACTATTGAGAATTTCGAATGATGACCTCTCAAAAGTACCATATTGAAGGAAATTTAATGCAAAAAGTTTATAATCTAAACTTATGGAAAAGTATTTTGATATGAAAAAGTGTTGACACAATAAAAATTAAAATAAAAATAAAATATACACGTCATCGTAAAAATACAAGATTCTTCACTTCACTCAAAATCTGAAATATACTCAAAAGAATTTAATTTAAAAATATTTTACATATTCAGTATTATTTATCATAATTTTGCATTTTACATTTATCGTCAATTTTTAATTTTAAAATAATTTTATTTATTTTTTTTAGTACATGTTAAGATTTGATCCAATACATTGAATTTGAAATTTTATTTAATGAATTTTACACGAAAACTTGATTTTATATAAATGTGACAAATTATCAAGTCGCATTATATAATTCTCGGCCATTTCCAGATGAAGTTCTAATCGATGATAATATATCCAGTTATGTCACTAAAACATTTTTAACTATACTTTTTTGTTCAGTATAATTAATTTTATCAAATATCATTATATATTATTTAAAATTAATATTGCATTATTATTATTTATTTATTTATTTATTTTTTATTTTTATTTTTTTTAAGGGGGGGTTATTCATAATTTTTTGTTCAAATTTAATCAGTTTTATATTTTATCCAATATCATTCACGGATAATATTACTGCATTATTAAAAAAATAATGAAAGGCGTTTTTTAAGGTTTTATAGAGCATTACATTCCCAGCCCTATTATACATGTCTATATGCTTTACACAACAGGAGTCGGAAAGATAATGTTCATACATTAATAAGTAATATAGCATTGTCGTAACGCGGTTTAGTATTACCCTCGTACCGGAAAATTATATATTTACAATATAATATATCATTATTTACTAGGCAGGTGACTCACGGCCGTGTAATAATATTATTTATGGAATAATTATGGAACAGTATTCGATCATCCGATCACGGTAAAATAATATTATAACCGTAATTTAAAGCGGCGACGTGGATATAATATTCTTAAATGACGTGCAAGTCATTAGTATAATAATATAATGTTATTACCTAACTATATTATTACGGGTCGGATGATCGATTGACGTGTGTTTTTATAAAAATTGTTTTCGTTCTTTCACGCGCGCTCCTGTGAACAAACAAAACTTATATTGGCTCGGCGAAACTTTAGCGTGACCCGCAATGTTTGCGATACAATGAAGTTTGACGATGACGTCAATCGCGAATACGGAACAAGGGTGAGTTTCATTACTTAGCCAAGGGGAGGAAGGCAGTGGTGTATAGATAGAAATTTCGCATGGGGAGAGCTATAATAAGTTTGTGGATAAATTAATATAAAAGAAAATAGTATATACAGTTTCAAATATAAACTTAACATTAATGAATTTTCCTGTTGTTTTTAATGAGTGCATTACGCTGAATTCTCTTTTGTCATTTATTGTCTACTTGACTTGCACATTTTAATTTTATATACCTAGTGATTTGTATAATATTATATATATATATATATACATATATAAATTTTTAGCACAATTATTTTTCAATGCATTATTGAGGCGCACAAAATGATATGTATAAAAATTATATAATTATCAAATATATAAAAAAAAATCATCCCAATATGACCAAATCACGCCACTGATGTGGTCTGCCGATGTGTATCTTTTTTATTGTATTTTAGTTGGCTGTAAATGAGCGAAAATTCATTTATTTAGATTTATTCAAAATTGTCCACCTAAAATTTTTAAAACAATTACAATTAACTGAATACCCATGTGCAAACAATATTAGGTATATTAATTACTAAAATTCGGTTAGTGGGGAGGACTATATAGACACCTTCTTAGTCCTAGTTCCTTAGCCCTCACCCCCCTAGGCTAATCCTCTGAAGAGAGGTGTACTGAGATTAGAGTACCTATAATATAATATAATTTGCATTGCTATAATATAATATAAAGTTTACACTTGTAATTACAATTTTGTTCTTTCGGCAATCACACGTGAACAAATTATTTTAGATTTTGAACGAAGTGAAAAAGCTAGTGTATTTACAATGATGTTTATTTTTTTTTTATTATTATTTTTTTATCTGTGTACAACTTTTCGTATAGAAATACTTTTCCAAAAGTTTTGACCAATAACTTTTTGCAACCGGATTTGCCTCTAGATTGTACTTTGAAGAGGTCATTTTTTGAATTTCTCAATTCTTCAATTTTTTTTTTCAAAAAACTACTCAAAATTTGACAAAAACGACTCGAAAACCATCATTTTTTGATCAGAATTTTATGAAAATTTAAATATAGATAGAAAATCCTATAAAAAAGATTTTGGCGCAAGAAAATTTCGAAAATGTGAAAAAAAAATTTTGGACATTTTTCTAACATTTTTTTTTTATATTATCAACTTCCCTCATTCAGAATCGTTTTATTGAAGAAATGATTTATTTTTTCTTTAAAATTCAATACACCCGTCAAGAGAATCCCACCCATCAGGGACATCCGGAGGTGGGGGCCAGTAGGGGCCATTGCCCCCCACCCTGAGATTTTTTATGTCAGTAACAAAACAAAATTTGGAGTTTCTTTTTACATACATGCTTATTTTTGTTGTATACCTATGTAAAATTAGTTTCCGTCTGTATTACACTATAAACCCAGGGTATATAAGGTATATTATACCTATATATATTATATATAAGGTAAAATGATTCTGAACAAAGGAAGTTAATAATATAAGGAAAAAAAAATGTTCGAAAAATGTCCAAAATTTTTTTTCACATTTTCAAAATTTTCTTGCGCCAAAATCTTTTTTATAAGATTTTCTATCTATGTTTAAATTTTCATAAAATTCTGATCTAAAAATTATGGTTTTTGAGTCGTTTTTGTCTAATTTTGGGTAGTTTTTTCCAAAAAAAATATTGAAAAATTGAGAAATTCAAAAAATGACCTCTCTAAAGTACAATCTAAAGGCGAATCGGGTTTCAAAAAGTTATTGATCGAAATTTTTGAACAAGTATTTCTATACAAAAAGTTGTAAACAAAAAAAAAAATATAAATAAATAAATAAAAAAGATAAACATCATTGTAAAAACACTAGCTTCTTCACTTCATTCAGAATCTAAAATTAGTAGGTGAATGATGTAGTGATAAATCTTCCCATAGCTTATATTTACTTACAATTTTTTTCGCCCCCCCCCTGAGCTACATTTCTGCGGGCATCCCTGTCACCCATCGTGCGAAGTATGTCCGGCTTTTTTTTACTTATTCGTTTCACGACGATGACAAATTTTACTAATTTCCGATCAGAAACTTTCTTAAAGGTGTGTATGTTGTTAAAAAGAGTATCCATATTACTCGGAATATTATTTTTATGCAAAAGTAATAATTTATATTCATACCTATCTGTTTTTTTATGAATTAGATTACAGAGCATGTTTTAATGAATTTTCAATGCGTGGCGATAATCAAATTTAAGACAAAATTACCATTGTTTAATAATAATAATAAACGAATGGAATACCATTAAATACTGAAACTTGCTATATTCAGTGGCCAGTGATGACCGCCGTATAAACATGATGAAGAATAAGTGCTTATTCTATTATTATTATCAGATTACACGAGGAAATTATTTGATTTGGTCACTCATTAAATGTTTTGAATTCGTTGAAATACTACTGTTATTATATTATCGAGTAGGTACGAGATAGATGCACATAAAATGTTTAAAAAAAGCATCGTTTACATAATATATAAGTAATTCATTTATTATGTAAATTTTTATTTTGATATGTTAACAGTAAAAATGACGAACTTATTTATGACCGGTTGAAAGAGAGTGAAAATGAAGTAGCCGGGCGGTGAAAAAAATAACAAAAACATTAATTTTAAGAAAAATAGCCGTTTTGAAATATTTAAATAAAATGTATAAATGTTAAAAATTCCAAGTTTAATCATACAAAAATATTCATTTTTTATAGTATGAACACAATTTGACTTAACTGAGTATTATTTCAAAATTAAAAAAAAAAAATGTATTATCTTTGTATTGATCATAATGATTAATGCCCACGATTTTACACATTCAACCAATTATAATCTAAACTATTTATCCTTATAGGTCTTCGTTGAACATAAATATATAATATTCACCAGAGAATTCGGTTAAATTTAGATTTCCTTAATTTTATTATAAAATGAAATAAATATGTGTTATTAATTATAATTAGTATGGGTGAGAGGGGAAGTTTTATTCCCTACGGTAGGATACTTGTATATTTTTTATCACATCGCTATGATAATAATAATAATAATAATAACACAAGGAATATCGATCTCACTGGTAATCAAATAAAAATGTACAACTATGAACTAATAACTACGAACGGTCGGACGTGGACAGAGAAAACGAGAATATAAGATATTTAAGCGTAAGTTTAGAAATCTAAAAACAACTTTGGTTTCAGCTGATTTTTTGACTGAAAATAATTTTTTGAATTCTTCGATTGATTAAAAGCTTTTACCGATCTGCTTGGCCAAAGGAGAAAATTGTCCTCCTTGATTCAAATATTTTACTCTCCAAAAATTCCAAAATCCAATATCATCGACACAGAAGTCAATAAAAGTTTCATGTTTTTTTATGGTACGATTCTCAATTATTTTTACGATAATAATAATTATAGGTGACGATGTCAAAAAAAAAAAAAAAAAAAAATGTGAATGACACAGAAATTCCCCCGCCGAAATCGTATCAAACTTAGAATTTTTTAAAAAGCTGTTAATATTTTTTTCTTATTACTTGCCTTCGTTATGAAAAACAATATGTTAAAGCAAAACAGCTTTTAAAAAAATAAATAATGAATTTTAAAATACTTTTAAATCAACGTATTCACCTCGGTGTTCGCTCGTTTTATAAATTTTTATTTATTTATTTTTTTAACGGTGTAAAGTTTTGTACCACGCACATATTTCGCCAAAGATATTCATTAAATTAAAAAAAAAAAAAAAAAAAACATCGGTTCGACGCCTCGGTCGGTTATTAATTAAGATAATAATAATTAATGGCGGCACTGTTTCGTGCAAATCAATATTTCCCGCTGCATTATCGTTTTCTACCCCGTAGTATATCATTGTGATTTCTTTTCTTTTCTATACCTATACCTCACCTTACCCCTGAAATTTATTATATTCGACTGTCTCGTAGATACGGTCTAAAGCTAGCTACAACACGGGGACCTGTGACGTCAATTCGCGCGAAGGATTTATTCTCGCAGACAATTCGAGTGCTTTTCACTATTGATAATGAAAAAAAAAAAAAAAAAAAACGCATTTCACGTATACGACAGGTGCAAACCGTAGAGTATTTTCGTCTGTTCGTCGTGCGAACGTGACCCAATACGCGTGTTGTGATAACGAAATAAATTATTACGTTTACCTACTCCAAATCCGCTTTGATACTTTTCGTTTTTCCGTTTTTTCCACGTACGCGTCTATATGATTGAGTATTCGCAGTGACGGATTTGAACACATATCATCGTCCAACATGTCGAAATACGTATTTTCCTATAGAGGATATTTGTTTTTGGGAGAGTGGGTATGATTTGGGACCGACTGCCAAATATATAGTTATTTATTTGTTTTTTTCGCTGTCGATTATCAATATTTTCTACGAATGAAAAAAGTGATTGATGCTGTTTAAACATAATTTAAAACCATTCTACCATCACATGTTGCTTTAATCTAACGTTTGGAGATTAGTGATGACTAGGGCGTGGATTTTACGCACCATATGGTATATCTAACGTGCTGTACGAGTCGAGAAAATATTTAAAAACTTTTCTCATTATTCTTTGATATTTTCATATAGTTAAAAAATAAACATTATTAAATTTTTTATTCTTTTATTATTATTGTATCGTGTATTATCCTGTACGCAAATTTTAGGCGTTAAAAATAAAAAAAATGTCTGTATGGTGTTAGGTATTTTAGACAATGGACAGAGATAAGTCTGAAAATATTATGACTTGTATTAAGTTCTCAAACTAATAAACTCATTTTATAAATCATTTTTAAATAGTTAAAATGATCGATTTTGAAAGGACGCCAGTGGTCTTTGATGCAGTTAAAAGTTCTGAACTGATTTGAAAATTTTCGATAAAATATCGTCTAAAAAACTATTAACAAAATATCAAAATCCGAAATTTTTTCTTTAGTTGTGAACGGCAAAATCGCTTCTATATAATTATTATATTTTATATAAATAATATTCCCGAAAAATTAATTTAATCCTCAACCGGTACCATTATTTATATTGACGTAATTGGTTTTGTCATGACGTAAATTACTCGAAATTTCAACTACTTATATTATTTTTTGTTCTTATCATATTATATTCTGTGTTCAAAATTCAAATGAATATTATACTTTTCATCTAATAGCATATTATTTATACTTGTGAAGTATTAGTATTTTTTTTATATTTTTTTAATGATGCAATTTTTTTTTTATAAACATAGATATAAATTCAAATTTAAACTAATTTGGGCGGGGGGATGAAAACCTGTGGACGCTTGTTGAATTCTCTATAGACGATTTTTTCTATAATCCAAATACAATATCCATCTTCATGTGACAAGGGATTCAAAAAAATGTACAGAATTGGTGTCTATGGTTTTTATATGACTCGAAATAGTCAATTTTTTTTTTTACCATAAACCATTTTTTTATGATTGATAACGAAAGAGTTGTGCTATTTGAACTCACGTGATAATATCCATTGCAACATGAAAATATTGATGACGTGATCTATGAAAGAAAATTCGAAATTAAATTCATGAGAAAATTTTTACAGAGCGATACCATCTAAAGGATGATGTAATAATATACTCAGAAATACAATCCCATTCGGTGGCTTTCTATCCATCTGTATTAAAGTTTTCTGAGTATTTTTCTGCCAATCGAGTTGTGACGTATGCGATTTGGACGTTTCGGGGCGAATAATTTATTCGAATAGCTCGTGACTCCGTATACGATGACAATAACGTTATTTGGATTGAATTTTATCATGTAGTGTGGATGTGCAAAGATGAAAATATACCGTTATCAATTCCTCCGTCGAAAGCGCGTGGTGAAAATACATACTCAAAATAAAATCCGTCACTGCTGCTGTCGGACTTTTGGTTAGGCTCCGAATTCGTGTCGAAAAATCTGACGCGGCTCTTCACTACGGTTGTGCAGCGCCTAAGACGGGGTATACTCCAAATATCGAAAACGAACGTGTTCAAAAGTTCAAAGTTTGAAGTTAGTTCATAATTTACAGATGAATCTGGATTAAGCTTAAATTAATTTCAATTCAGTTAATATATTTTTTTATAAACTTGAAATTTATTTAGAAGTTCATTTTAAATTGATACATTTATATTTAATATGTTTTATTATCTATAATCTATTCTATATAAGTACATTCAATAATTTCCATATCACATTAATCTATTAATATCGTCATTGTCAGTCGAGTTATTTATTTTTATACATTTATAATAAACAAATCGTCGGGGCGATTGACGCGCACCGCGC
>JAIPRM010003432.1:0-14453 GCA_025469315.1 Stegophylla sp. TES_Ste_2020
ATCTAGAAGCAAATCCGGTTTCAAAAAGTTATTGATCGAAACTTTTGGACAAGTATTTCTATACGAAAAGTTGTACACAGAAAAAAAAAATAAATATCATTGTAAAAACATTAGCTTCTTCACTTCATTCAGAATCTAAAAAATTTCCCATGAAGTTTTTCTATGATATTCAACAAAATTAACAATTAAAAAAGTTTAAAAAAATCATGACACAATGTATAACATATTAAATTATAATAATCATAATAAATTCAAATAAAAATCAGATAAGATATTGACCATTTTTTACAAAGTCACAACAAATAAGGAATGTTTTTAAAAGGGAACTAAAAAAATATACTTATTTGTAATTTTAATGATATGTTAAAATGGAAGTTATTTGGTAATTTTTTCATAGGACTATTTTTGAGTCCAACAAAAATTAATTGTTCCGTTTTTCAAACTTGTTACCCTATTCTACATTGCACTTGCGTGGTTCCCATAATACATTTTTTTTTTTTATTTACTTTAGTTTAATTTGCTTTGTTTGACATGGAATTTTTCAATCGATTTTAAACTAACTTACCGATGAGCCAGAGACTTAAAAATTAAAACATAGCTTAGAAGTGGATGACAATGCAATAAAAACTCGAACAAATATCTATTTATCATACGTAAAAAAGTCGGACATACTTCGTTCGATGGGTGTTCTTTGACAACGGGTATTCTTCGCACCATGGGTGTGAAGCTCTTGGTGGGTGTATTAAATTTTAATGAAACGATAAATCATTTCTTCAATAAAACGATTCAGAGCGAAAGCTTTAAATAATGTATAATAATAATAATTGGCAATAAGGAAATATTTAACAAAATGTTATTTAATAATGTTGGGTATTCGATATTTGTATGCGTGTGTGCGCGCGCGCGTGAAAGAATGAGGTGATAAATGTCTTAATAAAAATGAAAATGAATAATAATCTGTTTTTATAAATTAATAAATGGTCAACCTATCAGTAATTAATGTAATTGGCATTTTGGTCTTTTAATGAGAATCCCTGGGTTTTGAGCTATTTATAGAATTAACTTTTCTTCCAATAATAGATACATCGAATATTCACTAAATTTTTTCAAATGTCCAGTAATAGTACAAATGTACAATATGAATAATTAGTAACAAAATAATCCATGTTTATTTTAGATTTTGAACAAAGTGAAGAAGCTTATGTTTTTACAATGATGTTTATTTTTATTTATTTTTTTTCCTCTTCTGTTAACACTTTTTCGTATAGAAATACTTGTCCAAAAGTTTTGATCAGTAACTTTAAAGATCCAAAATCACACCCAGATGATACTTTTAAGAGGTCATTTTTTAAATTTCTCAATACTTTTTTCAAAAATACAGAAAATCTGAATAAAAACTGAAAATCTTGTGAAATAGTACCTACTAATGCTAAACAAATGTGATCTATGTATCTGTGTTAGTTATCTATGTGATTGGCTCCCGAGCAGAATAAATACGAGTATAAATCGTGTTTCCCTTGTATGTATTGCGGCGCTTTTCACATTGTAGAGCTCTTTTTACGCATGATATAATATAGGTATACTGGTGAGTAACAAACAGTTCCGATAAGTAATAAGTTTAAGGTTTCCTTTAACTGACGCAGTAAATAGCCCATTTGTATAATGTAATTAACATAAGAAGAATTGAACTTTGATTAACAATAATGTAATTTGTACAAATATGGAGACACAGAAACACTACATACTTGATTATGAATTTAAAATGAGGACTACATGCTGATATTCTTTTTCACAGTTATAAGGTTTCTGCCAACAACAAAATAAAGTGGCTATAGTTGGCAATAACAATATATATCTACTGAAAACCATATTTTATATTATGGCAAATGTACATAATAATATTAGAACATGTTTAGCATTAAAATCTTGTAAAATTTCAGAGTTCATCAGACTTAATAAAAAAGTAGGACTTTCTTTTCTGCCATAAAAAACCCTTGATTTTCAAATTATATTATTCAATTACACTAAAAACACTAGAGCATAATTTACCCTTAAAAATAAATAAAAATTTATTTCAACTATTCACCGTATTATCATTTAGACCCACGGGCCATATCCAGCCAGTGAAAATACATTAAAATTTAGTATTTGTGTAAAAAAAAAAAAAAATACGAACGGGATATAGCTGTAGTTTAGTTACTAAATGACGAAATAAAACTGTTAATTTTCATGGAATTTATATTATAGTATTATAATATAATTTAATAATGCAAAATGAAATAAAGGTCATAAATTAAATAAATGAACGACATTTTATTAAAGTAATATAAAAACATAAAAGTCTGCATAACCTAAATTTTCTTTACAAAAAAAAAAAGCCCGATAAATAGGTATTATAGTAGGCATATTAGGTACTTATAAAATATGGCCCGGTATTTGAAAAACTTGGGATTTAGATTAATGATTACCATTACAAAAATTTTAAATCTAAAATATTCAATTTTATTAAATAATATACATTATACAGGGAGATTTTTTAAGAGTGCCCGCCCCGTTTTTTGGCAGTAAAAATGCAAAAATTAGGATTTTTTTTTTGAGAGCAGCTGTTCTAATTACTATAAAAATTATTCAATAACTCATTTTAGATTCTGAACGAAGTAAAGAAGCTAGTGTTTTTACAATGATGTTTATTTATTTATTTTTTTTATTTTTTTTTCTGTATACACTTTTTTGTATAGATCTACTTGTCCAAAAGTTTCGATGAGTAACTTTTTGAAACCGGATTTGCCTCTAGATGGTACCTTAGAGAGGTCATTTTTTGAATTTCTTAATTCTTCAATTTTTATTTTTGGAAAAACTACCCAAAATTTGACAAAAACGACTCAGAAACCAAATTTAAACATAGATAGAAAATAATATAAGAAAGATTTTGGCGCAAGAAAATTTTGAACAATTTTTAGATTCTGAACGTAGTGAAGAAGCTTATTATGCTTTTATATTGTTTATTTTTTTCTCTTTCTGGAAATACTTTTTCGTATAGAAATACACGTCCAAAAGTTTTGATCAGTAACTTTATAGATCCAAAATCGAACCCAGATGGTACTTTTGAGAGGTCATTTTTCAAATTTCTCAATATTTCTTTAAAAATGCGAAAAAACTGAAAAAAATTGTCAAAAAACGGCAAAATATGCAATTACCACAATTTCCGTAAAATTGAAAATTACTTTTTGACATAACTTCAAAAATAATGCAGCTAAGGACTTGAAATTTTTTACCAATCACTAAAAATAGTTACGAGAACATTTAATAAAAATTTCAAAAAGATTTGATCAATTTTAAGTCAAGTACAGCATTTTAAAAAATTTCGGAAATTTCTAATTTTTTGTTAGTTTTTATGTAATGAAATTTTTGATTTTTGATATTAAGACTTAAAAATTTAATATGATTTCACTGACATAAATGTCTACTTGACCTGAAAAAAATTTCAAAAATTGTTAGTCAACTTTTTTTTTATAACCGTTTGAAGTTAGAATTTCGATTAAATTCTTTAGTTTTACCTAAAATCACACACTTTAACGTACATAGAAGAAAATTGGCCAAACTGATTGTTTTGAAATTTGGTGTCTAGATAGAGAATTTCATTGCAAATATTTTGGTGCAATAAAATTTCTTACGGACAAGGAATTAAACATTTTACAAGGGTAAGACTGAAAAAAACTCGAAGAAAATATGGACAAATTAATCGAGTATATTATTTCTAGATAACGGACACTCAAAGATAGGTATTTGTTATTCGTTTATTTTATCCTACGTATTTTTCGACACTAAATTTAATACGATACAAGTCGGTAATTATGGTGTGGCTTTTGGGCTGCCGCCTAAATACATTTCTCAAAGCCATCAGTTGTCACATATTACACGGACTGCCATGTATATGTGTACACTATTATATGTATATGTATATACTATTAAATAACAGTATCTAATCTACTATTTTATATTTATATTATTAACTTGTTCATTTTGATTTGATTTTAATTTGATCATTTTTATGATAAATATAGAATATGATAGTGAATTGCTCTGTTTAAAATATAAATTGAAGTACAGATAGTTTTTTGTTACATACATTTATAAATGTATACAAATTTTAAGGATATTTATCAGTGTTTTTATACCCATAAGTACATGTATAGTTTTTGAGCATAAACTTCCAGGCCCTAATTATAATAAAATATAATAAAGGGACACTAATTATCAAAAATCAACATTAAATAGCAATGATATGAATAGAACTAATGTTCATTGAATCACCTCTGGTCAGTAACAGTTGAAAGAAGTGTAAAAACTAAAACTTTAGTTTTAAATTTAGTTTTAAACTGGATAGGGTTCAAACCCAATACTGTTCGCATTATACAAAAATAACTATACCACAAACTATCAGTATTAATCTCAATACTGATAAAATTGCATGTAGTTTATAACATTATAATACATAATACCAGCAAATACTGGATTTTTAAAATCAAATAATTAGAAAACTATTGATGAGCATGGAATTATGATTATCCCTTAAACTAAAAATATATTGTAATATTTGTACAGACTTTTCCGATATTTTATCTATCAAACCCTTGTAATATGTTAAATAGTTTGTCAGTAAAAAATTTTACTACACCAAAATATTCACAATGTAATTCTGTACTTAGGAATCAAGTTTCATAGAGATGGACCTAACTAATTTTCTATTATATGCGTTTAAGTGTGTAATTTAATGTAAAACTAATAAATTCAATCAAAATGCTAAATTTAAATCGTTGTAAAAAAAAGTTGACAAACATTTTTTTTAGGTTAATTAGACATATATGTGAGTGAAGTCATGTTAAATATTCAGGTCTTAATATCAAGAGTTAAACATTTTATGAAATAAAAACATAAAAAATGACAAATTTCCAACATTTTTAAAATTATAAAATCTAAAATTGGTCAAATATTTTTAAATTATTTTAAAGCTTTTGTTTGTGTTTCTAGCACTATTATTTTTAATGTTACGTTAAAACACAGTTTTTTTTTTTTTAATTTTGACAATGACATGTTTTATTATTTTTTGTCACAGAAAGTATTGAAAATTATGGAAAAAGGCCTTTTTAAAATACCATTTGAGGTGGTTTTTTATCTATAAATTACTGATCAAAACTTTTGGAAAAGTAGGTAGTAGGTGTTCACAGAAGGAGAAAAAATATTAATTTTATTGGAAAATCATAAGTTTATTTGTTTCATTCAGAATCTTTAAATATCCCAAGAAAAAATCTAATGCTTGCTTCATTCATAATCATAATATTGTAAGTATTTTATTACATAACTGTTGTAGGTACTATACTTTTAATATTCTTCAAATTATTATCTAATTATAAATTATCAATTTATATTAGGATAAAATTCATAGTTTGCATTATTAGTCATCACTCATCAATAAAATGACATCAATGCATCATCATACAGTATGACAACTTGAAAACAAAGAAATAACAAAGAAAAAAATTATGTGAATTTATTATTATCTAATTCTTGTTCTATTAGAATGAATCACAGAAAATTAAAAAAAATGTACAGAACAAAAAATATTTAACTTAGCACATATTGAACACATGACACTTAGTTGAAAAACAACTATTCCTGAATTTTAAAAGATGTCCGGGTCTTAATAACGCATTTATCTTTTAAATAATTATAAAATAGTTTATATACATAGTAACAGATAAATTGACACAATTGGAGTAATATCTAACTAGAACATTAAATAAATTATGGTAAATAATAGGCAAACCTCAATGCATATGGAAGGTAAGACACTTTTCATTTGACAAGATACCATGACCAAAGTCTACAATTGAAATGTGTTAAAATTAAAAATTATGAATTAAGGAGATTAAAGAGTAATTCATATTCTTTAAAAAACAATGAGAATAATTATTTAAGAATAATACAATAATTTCAAGAAATCATAGCTTTTAGAACATAGTTTTCAGTATCATTAATATAACATATACTGTGTATATTACTTTTAGAGAATTAAATTAATGTAAAATAATTAACTATACATTTTTTTATGAATCATACTGTAGACATTTTACAGTTTCTTTATAACTGACAATAGATTAAAATTATTATATATAATTTTAAATTGTCTCTAAGAAAAACAATTTACTACGAGACAATTATTATTCTTCTTTATTTTATGACATTAACATTTAAAAGTGTGACATAATTAAAATACAGTTGATGCATAGACTAATGATGAAATCAAACGTAATATTAATTTCAATATTAGATATATATTATACATAATAATATGTATATATATATATATATTATGTAAATGTTTCAAGCACTTTTCTTTATACATACAGTAGGATTTCGATAATTCGAAGTTGGTGGGACTGCTGAAAAACTTCGAATTACTGAGAGTTAAGAAAAAAATTTTGTTCTTTCATTATTGCACTCATCACAAGAACTTTACTTTACAACCGACTAAACGAAACTAAAATATAACTACATTTGGCTGACAGCTATCAACGAGTTAAATTAAGATTAGACGACTAAGAAATAAAACAATATAGTTCTTACGATAATAATTCTATAGTTATTGAAAATAATAAGCTAAATTTCTACACGATTGTATAATAAATTGTCAACAAATAGATTATAAGAATACAGATAAAATATATTTGGTGAATATTTTTCCGGATTGTCACGTGTTAGTTTTCCCAAAATTTAATTTTGAATAAACGAGTGTACTTAAATGCATTGTTTTTATTCAAATTATCGCGTGATTTTCAAGGGAATGAGCATTTACTTTGAATTATTAAAGGTTTGAATAATCGAAAATCAACTATATAAGGATTATTTTTTTGATTTAGTTTTGTTTATCAAAAATGTCATTAATACAAAAAAAAAATTTGATTGATATTTGATTTTCAGTAATATTTTAAGAGGTACAAAATGATCATTTTGACTCCGTGGTAAAATATCAGGGAAGCAATTGTCTCCTCACCACTCCCATATGTAATTACCAACCTGAATGGTTCAAAAACTTAAAATCATGATTACTGTATGATAAAAACTAAAAGTTTCTGATATTTTAAAATTTTCGTATCCAATATAGGTAAATATATTAGATAATTTTATTTTGTTTGATCAATAATAGGATAGTAAATAGTCAATTTATACAGTTTTCAGGATTATTAATTGAATTTATCACTAAATGATTAAATTTAATTACTTATGTGAAATTATTATGTTACTGAATTACAGGTTATTACAGGAAAATTTCCAAAATGATGTGAATAAATAATAGCATAAATTATATTTAGATATCATCAATAAAATGATTAAATAAAACTTAAGTAGGGTTTAATTTCTTAGGTCAAAGCCACTGTATATATTATATAGTGTAAGCGTGTATAATATGATATTTAAAAAAAAAAATTAGTATCTACTCACACTACAAGTGCATTATTTTTTAATAAACCGTGTATTTCAGAAATACTGACCTACTTAAAAAACATTTTAAATAAATAAAATATATAATTATTTTATAGAAACAATTTTTGTTCTATTAAATTATTTTAGTATAGATTAAAATAAAAATGTCTGCAATTGTATATTAAGTAAAAGCAGTTAATAAGTTTTTAAATACATTTTTTACATTTAGTAATATGATAATAAGCATAATAAATATACACGTGTGTGTGTGTGTGTTTATATAGTATAAACTTGATAAATCAAATCAGTTGAGAATAAAAAGAAATTAAAGTTATCGAACATTTGAGTTATAAAAAATATTTTATTAGTATAATGAAATGCAGATAATTTATTTACCAACTCTTTAATCAAAAATATTGTATGTTTGCTTCAATGTTAATCAATGACTGTTTTTCAAATTATCTACCATTCAATTTTTCATTTTCAACAAACACTTAGGCCATAAATCATAAAAATTATTTTGAAAAGCTAAGATATTTTCTACATCTCATAAAAAATATTTTAAGTATATTTACATTATAAATATGGTATTTATAGGTGTAACTAGGTGGGGGGCTTAGGGTATTAAGCCTCCTCAAAACCACTTATAGCGCCCCAAGATTTTTTTATAATTTCTTTAGGTTAATGTACTCTGCAAGGGCTAAATCAATGAATAAACATTTTAGCCCCCCCTCCCTAAATATTTTGTCCTAATTACACTAATGATGGTACTATATACATATATGTATGCACATAATGTAATATATATATATATTTTACAATAGGTAATAATAAGAGTGTATTCTTCAAGAGTCAATGAATCATAATTAAATTTCCATTCATACAAATATTTTATCCATATTAAATACACTTATACGTACCTATGAATAGTATAGTAAATGTGTTAAAAATATAAAAACTTATACGACTAATTAATTTAGTTTTGTTTGATATTATTTCACCTATATATTTGTTAATTTTTTATGACTTACTTTTAGCAGCGTTTAATAAATCTTTTAATTCTTTAATCAGACGTTTAATTTGTTGATTCGTTTTCTGAAGTTCTCTTTCATGATCATGTAACTTTTGGCGGAAATATGGACTGTCTGTAATACAGTCAGAAAATTCCAGAGGCTGTAATCCAATCACCATTTTTGGTTATAAAAATCATCCTGAAAGAAATGAAACTTATACATTAATATTTGAACAAAGACAAAATTAATCAAACAATGGTATACTTATAAATCCTATGTCGACTTACCAGGTGTAAAACTTAATTTCAATTTAAAATAAAATGAAATTCTGTGAAAAATTGAAAAAATTAAGCAATTTGAGTAGATATTTAGGAAATACAACTTCAGGACGTTATCGAGCACAACACTGAATAAAAGATAAGGTAATGCCACTTGTAAATAATCTGGATGTTTGTACGAGAAAAACATGTTTTTTTACTACAGAGTTATAGTTCGAAATTGTCATATAGGCAGCGCCACTATTTGCATTGGACTCAGATTTATGTGTTTGAACTAGTCCTGTACGGGTCAGGTAACTCCTACCCGGCCCGATATTAATCCGAACCGACATCGGGTCGGATTGGGTTCAGGAAATTTAACAATCGGTACGGATTGGACTTGGGTTTAATAAAATAATAATCGGGTCGGGTCAGATATATTTTTAATCGATTTTTATCGAGTTGAATCATGTTGGTTTGGGTTTAAAAATTATCGAGTCGGACCAAGTCAGGTAGGGTTTAAAAATTATCGGGTCGCATTGGGTCGAGTCGGGTTTTGTAAAAATGTGTAATTATTTTAAAAATGAATAAAAATAAAACATTATTACATAATATAGGTAAAAGAGCATATTGCTATTTTTCATTCCTCTCAGAATCTAAAATAAAATATGTGAGGATATTATTACAAACACTGTACATTATCTCATACATTTGTTGTCAGAAATATGCCTATTTAAATATATATATAAGTTTAATTACAAAGAAAGTACAGCGAGCAAAACTTTTTTAGGTGCTTATTACTTACGAAAATGCTCCATTGAGAAACTGGGGCTTCAGCCACTTCAAATTTCAAACTCTATTTGCAATTATGGATTTAGTCCTCCTAAAAAGCCTTATGCAAATATCAAAAAATCTTGGGAAGCTTTGATTGGTTTCTTTTGGTGAAACTTAGCCTCCAGCCCCTCCCCCAATTGTGCCTATGGGTATGGGCACACCCTGTGAAGAATTCCAAGTTTCACTTATTTCTAAAAGTATTTTCCTTAAGTGTTCTTGTTCTGCAAACTATATTTGTATGTTCAATATCAGTAATCACTAATCAATATTATATTATAATGATATTTTATGTTAAATTTTGGACTATTTATGGATAATAGCTGGATTCTGGAGTGAAAATAAAAAGCCGTTCGGAAAAATAGTTATTATTTTCCAAGCAGCCTAACAGTTCTTGCCTTCTTGGTCTGTTTAGAAAAAGCCTGAGTTAGGCCTGTAGTAAGTAAAAGTAAAAGTAGTAGATATTTAATAATAATAATTTCTTATATGATCATATTTATGATGAGTAATGACCATATGCATGGGTAGGGGGCTGAAGAACTATAAGCTACAACCTTCAACCATTGATTATAAATACTACTATTTATAATCAACGCTACAACTGTATCTGAAGTAGCCCTCCACAATTTTAGATTCTGATCGGACTGAAGAAGCTTGTGTTTTAAAATGTTCACATCTCAGTTAATACAATCTTTAATTATTATGAATAAATAAATGTATTTAGTTTATTTAATTATGCTAATTATCATATAAAAATAACTTAGTTCCTCTAAACTTTTGATAGATTTGGACAGGCGATCAGGATAAAAAAATCATTCAAAACATCTGAGGAGTTCCGAGTATTTTTAAAAAAAATTTTTGGAGGGGATATCCAACCCCCCCTCTTAGTGCCTATAATAAATGTTGTGTTAAAATAGTCCCTCCCTTGAAAACAGTCTAGAGATGCCTCTGCATGTAAAAATTAATAGGCAATATCTTTATTTTTGACATTTTTGTATAACTCTATTTTCAAACTACTTAAAATTCGTACAACTTGCGCAGTACCTATTATGTCAGTGCTATCTAGCTATAATTTATTTAACCATAATCACTTTATTACATAGATGCTGTAATGATAAAAGCCAATCTGATATCACTAATGCTCCAGGACTATTTTACTAAAAAGTACACATCACTATTAATTCACTATTTACTATTTAGAATTTTCTAAGGATAAAGACAACAATCGTTTTCGTAGAAGTATATATTAATCACTATGGATTGCCAGAAGACAAGAATTTAAAAATACTTAATTGTTTTGTTTAATTAGAAACTGAAGTAAGTCCGGTAATATTATTTTATTTTACCCTCCTTTATGTAACAAGACAATATTATTTTCAGAAATGGATTTTCGTACCCTGGAAAACGAAAATCTTCCACCCTTGTCCAATCCTACAGAAGTTCCATTGCCCAAATATCCAATTTGGACCATTGAGTATTTTCAAAAGTATTTCGATGTCACTTCTGAAGATGTTCTTGAACGTATCAAAGGGGCTGTAATCCCTACTTATGGAGTTAATTACTTACAGCGTTATATAAGAGCTAAACCAGATGTTTATGGTCCATTTTGGATATGTTTGACGTTAGTATTTTCTATTGCTATCAGTGGAAACATTGCCAATTACATACAAGTAGCTGGTCATCCCGACTATCATTGGAAATATAATTTCCATGCTGTATCTTCAGCGGCCACAGCTATATTTTCATATGCTTGGTTATTGCCACTAATATTGTGGGCCTTTGTGAAGTACAAAGAGCCACAGGTAAGGATGGCAGTCATATTTTATCTTTTAAATTGTTTTGATTCTAATATTCAGGATAAGGTTGATTATATTATATTTTATTTTAACACTTGGAGATGAAATAGGCCTAACAGATCAATGTAATAATATTCTAAATTCCTGAGTACTAATAATGAATCTCACATATTATTTATACATTTATTAATTTTTATTAATTTAAGACATCTAAAATTTACTTGTAATCATTGTCCATCAGTTTTGAAATGTATGCCTTTAGAGATCTGAACTTAGGAAAATGCATTGAGGGAGTTTTAAGCTCAATGGTGTTTAACAAAATAATTCTAAAGAATGGCCCTCCTCCCATTGTTTTTTAATATTAATTAATAGTAGGTTTTATTAAAAAAAAAATTTTGATTCTTGGAGCGAAAGAGCTATTGTTTTTTTACAATGATGTATCTTTTTTATGTATGTACATGGTTTCGTATGGAAGCACTTGTCTAAAACTTTTGATCAGTAACTTTTTGTTCTAGATCAGTAGTTCTCAGCCTGTGTATCGCGGCATACTAGCGCGGCCTATTACTGTTTGGTGTTGCCAAAATTGTTTTTATTTATATTTTAATGTTCAAACTATAAATTTTGTACATTAAAACCAGGCTCACACAAATATTAAAAACTTAAACTTAAAAATACTTTGGAAAAAGATTTCCTTGAAATCTCATTAGATACAAAGTTGAAATCTAAATTTAATTTAGAAAATAATATAAATTTGAAAAAAGTTGAAAACACTTAATGCATTAGTTAATTAATAATTAATAATTAGTCAGGGGCTTAAAATTCATCAAGAAAATTAATTTTCCTTAGCAATGGCATATTATGGGTATGATATATTAAATAATATAGACAAAATATATTTTAATTAAAAGTGAAGTGATAAAATCTCATCCCTATAAAATTTTTAAAAAGAAAGTTGAATGTACTCCTCACAATAGGTATTCTTCGCACCCCTGGTTGGATAATTTTAGTGGGCATGTTAAATTTCAAAGAAATGATAAATCATTTTTTCAATAATACGATTCTAAGTGAAGTTGTTAATTATATTAAGAACAATAATAATCATCATTTTCAACACTCCCACTATGAATATCTGACCCAAAGAGTGAAGAATACCCATGGTGTGAAATATGTCAGGCTTTCTTGTCTATAAAAAACTTATGAAAATTTTAACAATGATATACAATAATATAAAAAATATTTAGGCACAGGAAAATTTTGAAAATGTGAAAAAATTAATTTGGAAAATTTTTTCCATCACTTTTCTCAACGAATTTTTTTATTTTTAGTAAAACTGTCTTTTTTTTCTTTTCTTTGTTTATCGAAAAAAAAAAATAAAGTATAGACTAGAAATCTGGATATACTATGCACCATGAGTAGTCTTCATTCCTTGGGTCAGATATTCTTAGTGGGTGTGTTGAAAATGACGACTATTATTGTTCTTTATATTAACATACTTTACTCAGGATCGTTTTAATGAAGAAATGATTCATCGTTTTTTTTAAATTCAACACACCTTCCAAGAATATCTGACTTGAGGAGCAAAAAATACTCACAGTGCTATCAGTTGGTAACTTTTTTTATGAAAAGTAACTTTTTTGATATACAGTCACTTTTATGTCATTTATTTTGATAAAAGTCACTTTTTACCTTTTTATATGATGAATTTGGATTTGTATGAATTGCTTGAATTTAAATAATTTTTGATTAATATATATATAAAAAAAATCAGGTCATACTTCACACCAAAAGTATATTTTGTTTCCACCACCTATGATGGGACTTGATCAATGGAGCAACTAGTTTTTCAATGGGGTTGTCCACTGTAACTACAAGTACTTTAATAAAATATTATAACCAACGTAAATTAACATATGATAGGAATCGGTTTGATAAAAGTTTCATATAGCAAAATTGAATTGCCTTTCTTTTTTTCCCATTCAATTTTTTGTACTGTCATCCGTATTAAATTACTGAAATTTAGCAACGATTATTCAAATTATGAATTTTTAAAGTATGCTTTGAGTTTCTTTAAAATTGAAAAAAATTTTTCAGATTCACAAAACGTAACTTTAAAATTATTGTTTTCTAGATTTTGAGTAGATATCAGGTTGTTTCCTGATCCTCACTTTAATCATAATATTTCAACTTTATTTCAGCTTATAATTTGTAATGGATGTCCTAACAATAACCTAATGTTAAATATTTTATAAAATAGTGAGCAATGTTGAAATATTATGTTTTATTATGAAATATTATTATTTTAACCATAAAACATTTCTAAATTAATATATTCTGTAATCTTTCAATAAAAATTAAATTGTGAATGAAGTTTCTGTAAATATGTTTTTAGGGGGGTATCCAGACACATCTTGGTTGCGCCACTGGATTTGGCAGATGTGTTAAATGTCAATGAACGATAAATTATTTCTTCAATAAAATAATAATGAGCGGAACTTCAGTTTATACAAGACAATAATAATTAAATGTTATAAAATTTATTATTATTACATATAATGAAAAAAAATAAAAAATTATTCAGTCAGTTTTATATACCACTATTAACTGAGAACAGTAAAAAGTG
The DNA here is from genome assembly GCA_025469315.1 of Stegophylla sp. TES_Ste_2020. Classification (NCBI taxonomy): domain Eukaryota; kingdom Metazoa; phylum Arthropoda; class Insecta; order Hemiptera; family Aphididae; genus Stegophylla; species Stegophylla sp. TES_Ste_2020. The sequence goes on from JAIPRM010003432.1 coordinate 14,003, forward strand.
TTAAAAAAAAAGTTTTCACTTTGTAACAATTTTTTTTAGCAAAATATTTTTACCATTTTATTCTCAATCTATATTTGAATTTTCTTAAAGTTTCAATTATAAAAACAAGTTTCAAAGGTGTTTTTGACAAATTTTTTCCCATTATTTGGGAAAACTATCGAGAATTTTTTCTCTTAAGTACCACCTGAGACTCCAGAGTTGCAAGTGACTATTTAGAATCCAATCTGTGAGTGTTTAGGATACGCATTAACATCAAGATTTTTAGATTCTGAACAAAGTGAAGAAGCTAGTGTTTTTACAATGATGTTTATTTATTTTTTTTTCTTTTTCTGTTAACACTTTTTCGTATAGAAATACTTGTCCAAAAGTTTCGATCAATAACTTTTTGAAACCGGATTCGCCTCTAGATTGTACTTTAGAGAGGTCATTTTTTGAATTTCTCAATTCTTCA
>JAIPRM010003432.1:14553-26171 GCA_025469315.1 Stegophylla sp. TES_Ste_2020
TTTGTTCAGAATCGTTTTACTGAAGAAATGATTTATCGTTTCTTTAAAATTTAATACGCCCGTCAAGAGAATACCACCCGTCATGCGAAGTACACCCATCGTGCGAAGTATGTCCGGCTTTTTTTATACAAAAATTACACTTTATTCACGACTTAAAAGAAAAAAAAAAAGATTGTCTACACAAATGAGTCTCATTGAACATTATGGTTTTGTAATTTTTTTTAAAACAGCTTATTCTTATGTAAGGGTTGTTGACCTAGAGCAAAATTTTGGTTAAGTTTAGAATTATTTATTATTGATTACAGTCAGAATCATATTTTAAGGATTTAAAATTAACGTTGAATATTATTAGATTTGTTTTGTAAAAAAATATCCCCAGATTTTTAAATATAGTAGAACACCAATCAATCAGATGTTTAATTATCTGTACAGCCTAAAAAAGAGTGTTTTAATAATAACGTTAATCGTATTTCGTAATTCCACATAATTATCTAGAGAGAATATCAACAATGAAAAAAACTAAAATATCATCTATTTTGAAATCTTAGTATGTTTTTTTTTCAATTTTTGTACATATATAATAAATAATGAAATAAAAAAAGTAAAGTTAAGTATAGACAAGAAAGCCAGACATACTTTGTACCACGAATATTCTTCGCTCTTTGGGTCTGATACCCTTGAGAGTGTGTATAATTAAAAAAAAAACGATAAATCATTATTAGAAAAATGTCAAAAACTTTTTTCATATTTTTAACTTTTTCTCTCGCCAAAATCTATGTTTAAATTTTCATAAAGTTAGGATCAAAAAATGATAGTTTCTGTTTTAGCTTTTTGTCAAATTTTGGGTAGTTTAAAAAAAAAAAATTTGAAGAATTGAGAAATTCAAAAAATGACCTCTTCAAAGTACCGACTAGAGGCAAATCCGGTTTCAAAAAGTTACTGATCGAGACTTTTGGACAAGTAGATCCATAAGAAAAAGTGTATACAGAAAAAAGTAATTAAACATCATTGTAAAAACACTAGCTCCTTCACTTTATTCAAAATTAAAATAATTTAATATTTTACATTTCAATAATCAGGATGTCCGCAAATCTGGATTATTGGCGTTCTACTGTAATTTTAGTTGTCAGTAAATATATAATAATAATTAACCCAAATTTATCCGTGTATAAAAAAAGATTTGAGTTGACTAAAATGACATAAGTCAAATTAATTTTTATCTCCCTTAAAATTTAAGTTATCAAGACGACTACATTTGGAATACCATTTTTCTAATAAAAATAAAAAACAGTTGCAGATTATACATGATATGTCCCAAGTACTACAATTTGGGAAATACTGTTTTAAACCCATAAAAGGATCATTATATATATATTAATTAATATGTTTCATGCTTTAATTCACATTATTATGTTTTTAAATATATTAAATTAAAGTTTCTTTTAGTTTAATATTTTTATGTGAAATTAAATGATAAACATAATATAGTGAAGAATAAAAACAAAAAAAATTAATGCCAAATTAGTTCTAATTTCCTGTTACAAAATTAATACATTTATGATACTTTAGTTTTTAATTAAAATATATATATATATATTGAAATATATTTTAAACAAATTTCATTATTTTATGTTTGTTTATATAGTTCAATCTCACCTACTTGGAACTGCTGTGTTTATATGGATACTCATTATCAATATTTATACCAATTTCAATTTTATGGGTGATACAGATCAATTGGTTACAATGGCTTTTGGTTGCAGCTGGCACATTAGTGTCAGGTTATGTTATTGTATTTTCAATTGTTCCTTCATTAGGACATAAACCATTTGCTTTTATATTTTTAATAATAATTTTGCACTTATTTATGGGAACAGGATTTATGCTATACTTTTTCCATGTACCTCCTATCCCAAAATCTTAACAACGCTTGTAATCACAAATCATATTGACATTTATGTATAATATAATGTAATAATGTAATAATGTATAAATATTTATATAAAATGAAAAAATTTAAATATATATCATTAAAAACCAAGTTCATATTCAAAATTGAACAACTAAATCACCTTTATGCTCTACACTCATAGCAGATAAAAGTCTTTGGATTTCGTTCACACGAACCATTAAGTTACGATAATTTTCTGGTAATCCTAAGTTTCTTGACAATACTCGCTCTGGTCCAGGAATATCTTTCAAGATATAAGCAGGATTCTGTCTCAAACTAACAACAGTATTTGCAACGGATGAAAGAGTAACAATTTGCAGTTTTGCATTGTAAAGTTGTTGACGTTCTACTACCTCTTGTTGGTCAATACAACTATGCAGTGTACCAACATCAATGACATTGCTGGGAAAATAAATATATAATAAAGATTAAAATGATTAAAAGTTAAATCAATGTATAGTAAAATACAATATAATATTAAATTATTATTTCAAATGAAAATAATAGTTTTTGGTTTAGGGGAATAGGTACTTGATATTTGATGTCTGTTTTTAAACATGAAACATGAATCATTCTGATAGAAGTAAAATTATTAATTTTTACTTTGTGTAAAAGACACATCAAATACTGGTACACTATCCCATTTAAAACTTTTTTTTAATTACTTCTATATTATCTTCTATGTAAATACTACAATATTTTTTGTAGCATATCCAACAAAAATCACAGAAAAAAATTAAAATAGAACATTATTTTTATAAAATATAAGGTATAAATAAGTTTCGTTTCAAATTTAATAGAAATTAATTGTTTTTTGGAACTAGAAAACTTTTTACTTTTTAAATATGTTTGTCTCTTTAAGTATTTTTTTGTAGGTATTGTTTTACAATGAGTAATGTTATGCCTAAATATAATATGGGTAAATATGGGTAATATAGTATAAAGTAGTTTAATATATTGTTTATTGAACAAACCAAATGTACAATAGTGTATAATAAAGTAGAATCTCTGAATGACAAAATTGTATTTAACAAAATTCCCTACATAACGAAAAAAAGTATAGAATTAATTTTATGTTGTTTTTCTACAAAAATTTTACACTCATCAATCTGATATAAGAATATAGTATACATATTATTATGATTGCATATGATAATAAATACATATTACCATGAATTTATTTGATGCGTAAACAAAACATTCAAATGATGAAAAATATTGATAATATGTCCTATAAAATAGAAATATTCCAAATAGGCAAACTACCTCTAAATATGTTAAATACCTCACATATTTAATTGTGGTATCATGAAATATCACCTAGCATTATTGCTACGTTTAAACACAACATAGTAAGATTGATATGTAAAGCATGAACCTTGTTCATTAGTTTATATTGCATATTTTATATCAAATAAGTGTTATTATGTCAAAAAGATAAATTTTATTTATTGTAGTCCACAGATAAAATTTTGTTGTTGAGAGAAGTAGAAAATGGGATATAAAAAATTGTTATTGGAGGAAAAATACAAAACGTCTTCCAGTATAATAGTAAAGAATTGAGATTTTAAAAAGGGTGGGGACCTTGGAGAGCGAAAAACAGTTAAAACATTCATAATCAGTGTAATAAATAAATGATCATGACAAAGCAGCTGAATATATGTGACATTAAACATTTCAAGACAGTTCTGGTTGGTTAGATAAATTATTTATTTTATATTCAAATATATTTGATATAGTGAAAATGAGTTTTTTAAATAAAAAAAAACAATTCTGAATGAGAGAAGTTAATAATATAAAAAAATGTTGTTTCTTTTAGATTCTGTTTACAATGGTGTTCATTTAATTTTTTTTCTGTGAACACTTTTGTATAGAAATACTTGTCTTAAAGTTTCGATCAGTAACTTCTTGAAACTGGATTTGCATTTTGTTGGTACTTTGAAAAAATAATTTTTTTTTACTTCAACTTTTAGGGGAGAAAATACACAAAATTTGACAAAAAAGACTCGGAAACCAACATTTTTTGATCCAATTTTTATGAAAAATTAAATATTGAAAGACAATAATATGTGAAACATTTTGGTGCAAGAAAATTTTGAAAATATGAAAAAATAATTTTGGAAATTTGTCACTCTATTAAATGTTTTTCAGAACTGCCCCTGATTTGAAGTGAAAACTTCTGAGTTTTCAACAATTTTGTTGCTATGTCAATCCATTTACCAGTTGGAGAAATTTCAAAAGGATTTTTTTTTTTTTAATTGCGGCAGTTTTCCAATTTTTGTAGTCTTTAAATCTTTTACCAAACTCTTCGCCAAGATATGAAAAAAAAAACTTAAAATCACTGAAGTTTATATCCAATTTTTTTTTTTAATAAATAATAAATAATAAATAATAAATCAACTTTCAAGCATTCTTGGAAAATTAATAAAATCTCCATTATTTCCCCATTTGCAGGCTGCCTATTACCCTGGACCTGGTACCCCAACCCCTGTACTAGAAGCATTTAATCTATGGTATTAGTATAAAAGCAATATATTGAGAAATTAAAATCATTTTTCAAAATATATAAAATTTAAAATGTAATTAATTCTACAAAACATTAGAGTGGAAGAAAGAAGCTGTGTTTTTACAATGAAATTTTTTTGCTGTAATCTCATTTTTTTAAGGTAAAACTTATCCTAAAGTTTCATCAAGTACCTTTATACATCAGAGATTAGTTCAAGATATAGGTACTTTACAGAGATTATTTTTTGAAATTCTTAATAATTTTTCTAAAAGTGGAAAAACTAGCTTACAATAAAATTATTTCAATGATTTAGTTGTAAATCTAAAATTAATAGTACCTATGTATTACAAACTTGAGATGTTGACTTAAGCAGCAATATGTTCAGCAATACAGAATAAATAAATGTGACTACTAGGGAGAATAATTATCGATGGTATTGTATGAAAATTCCTCATTTTTAGTAAGTTTTTTCTAATAAATTTTAAATTCTTTATATGAATTGAACATTTAACTCAACGTTCCTCATTTATGTCCAATGGCCCTGATATAGTCTCAAAAATTGTTAGTCATTTTTTGTTTGTTTATTTCTTTTAGCGAAAAAAAAAAAAGAGACAATTCTCTAATTGCTAATTAATTGTTTACTATTTACATTTTATTAAATTATTGTTAGCTTAGTTACTTTTAAACATTTTTCTATAAATATAATAAATTATTAAAATCAGTGGGTACATATATTTAGTTATGTCATCATATGTTTATACCTAGGTACCTACTAATATTAATGGAAGTATAAGAAATACGTACGATGATATTTCTTCTAGTATACGATTCAATCCTGCTTGCTCTTCAGATTCTTTAGGTAAGGATCCATACTGATAGTCTTCGGGTACCCCATGTTGTATACTTGTATTGTTACATGCGGGGTCGATCAACAAATGAGTTCGTTCTTGTTCAACACTCTTTTTTATTAATACAAAAACAAAATTTTCACAAATAAATAGTCGTTTCAATGATAATTTCATCAACTTACAGAATATGTGTCGTCTTCTTTGCACCAACTGCAGCACGCTCCCATTTCACAAAGATCTATGAATAGACAAATCGTAAGAATTTTAAATACAAAACTATATTATTCAACAATACTACAGTTAGACAATGATAGTTTCAATCATATTTTTACATTTATTTGTATTACGTTTAACCTATTGAATTAATCAAAAAAAACTTTAAGAGATACATCTTCAATGACTTAAATATTATTAAAATACAAATATTAAATACTGTTCGAGGTAGTATCTATTATAGATAACAAGTATCAAATTCATAAACAAATGAGAACTACCCAGCTGCATAGAAAATAAATGTTTATTATCTATGCTCAGTAGTAAATTTCTTGCATGGGTCGTTAATGATAATGAAAACACTATAGAAAACATTATAAGGCCATAGAAAATGTATTGTGAATTGTGATAAGATGTTATTCATCATACTTTAATTCAAAATTCAGTTACATACATAGGTAATAGCCACAGAGCATAGAATGTTTAATCTTTTATCTCTGGTGTTTTGTTGATAAACAAACTCATATGGAACATTGATTCTTCAGTAGTTGAATCACTTGAATCCTCGATCTTCATTCTTTAATTTCATTGTGGTGAATATGATTTTTGTTTTTTTTTCCTAACAGGCTCATTTTTATGAAAAATAACGTATGTGGCCAAGTGTCTCTTATGTTGTATACATAAATTAATATATTCAAATATCCAAGTATATAACACAACATATTCTAGAGTATGTGTTTAGAATAGACTAAAATGTATACACTGCTCCATGGATTTTACAAGTATTTAACGAGGAAAGACGAATTTTGTGTTCTCATACTCGGTTTGGACAATGCTGGTAAAACGGTACTAATAAATCAAACAAAGTCTATAAATAATAATATTTAAATTTAATACTTAAAACTTTCAGACTTATTTGGAATGTTCCAAAACGAAATTCAAGAAAAATTACAAAGGTATCAATCCTGGCAAAATAACAACTACAGTTGGCTTAAATATTGGCAATATTGACATTCACAAAGTGAGTTTGAACTTTTGGGATTTAGGTGGTCAAACTGAATTGCAATCGCTCTGGGACAAGGTATGGATTTATAATTTAAATGCTGTGTCCATGTAATATTATATTTTTTTTTCTTGCAAGTATTATGCTGAATGCCATGCCATTATATATATTGTGGATTCTTCTGATCGAGAGCGCATGGACGAATCAAAGAAAACTTTTGGTATGTGTAATATAATATAATATTAAAATTGTATTATAATATATTTTAGCAAAATTTAATTACTGTATAAATCTGGTTCTAACATATGCTTTTGTTTTTTCTGAAGTATTGCTCAATGGTTTTTAAAAGAAAATTTATTACCTTCAAAATAATGAAACCTCAAGCCAAAGGGTTGTCTACACCATTTGTAATGTTATCTTTGTAATATTTTTGTTTCAAATCTCTATTTGATATTATAAAAGAGAAAGTATGTTTGTTTTAGAGTTAGTTTATATGTTGGAGTATAACACAGGCTACTTTTTATCTTAGAAAAACGGGAAATTCATGTGGGATAGCTATTAAGCATATTGCTATAATTCCATCTTCACATTAAAACATCAACGGATTTTGATAAAATTTGGTTTAGTGATTTAGTAGGTCCTCCAAAACCACACACACGCAGATTTAAAATATTTGTGTAGAAATATAGTTGCAGTCTGTGTAGGAGTATTGGAATCCGTATCTGATTTTAATTGTTATGTTTGTAATTTTTGGAAAGACAAGCATTAATTATTCATTTTTATTGTTTATTTTTATTTAAATATTATTGAAGAGGTTGTCAAGGCTAATCTTTCAAAAGGATGAACTGATTTTGGTAAACAGGTGGAAACCTTCTGCAAGGTGATCAAGATTACTTAAAAAATTGGTTAAGTAATTTTTCGAGATAAATATATGGGAACAATGAAATATAAAAGGCTCACTTCACACAAGCCACTTTATGTATTGTCATAGAAAAACGACAGTGGTGTCATAGTGTTTCACACGGCCACAGAAAAAATATTATAGTGTTGGCTGTGGTCAAAAATATATTTTTTTAGTAAATTTTCAGTGTCTTAAAAGTTTTGCCTCTTAGGTCAGAAATTTTTGGATACCTTCTATGGAGGGTAGAGTTTTCTGTCATGAGCAGTTGTCTCCATTTTCTCATAATCCCTTGTGGCCTTTTATATTAGGTATGTAGTATTTCGGGGAAAAAATGGCTGGTTATCTTTATTTGCTGGGCTGATTCTGATAAGATACTAGTTTCTTTTGGGGGAATGGGACATTTCAGTGAAGACATTTGGGCGATGGACAATTTGGCGCCAGACAATTTCAGTGATATAAAATGAACATAATTAAATGGGAAAAAAATTAGTAAATACAGTAAAATACAATTCATTATTTTAAAGCAATATTATTTGCAATGGGTATCTCTTAAAAAAAATAATTTTGTTTAAATTATTAATAGAGCAATAGTTATTGTATTTGTCAAATTGTAATGGAACACACTGTATAGTTTGGGAACCACTGTCTTAACATATGTTTACAATAAAATTATGTTGTTGAAGCAATTATGGTGGTTTTTATAGGATATAAATATGATACAGTAGAACTCCGATCATCCGGACGTCCAATTAACTGGACGAGAAAAAAATTGAATAGGTATATTATATTATTCTTAATAATGCTTTATTATAATAATTAATTATAATAAATAATGTGCCAAATCAGCTTTTTTTTGGTTTTAAAATATGTCACATATTATAATTAAGGCTTATTTTGTTCCAGTTAAATATATAATACAATTATTTGTTTATGGTTACGAATTTTAAATTATATTACATATTATTAATAATAAATACATACATACAATATATTCATACAATTATATAACTTTTGATATATCATACGTCAATCATCCGGATATTTGCTTATCCGGACCACACTTGACATTAATTAGTCCGGATAATCGGAATTCTACTGTACATTGAAAGATTAAAATAATCTTTCATTATTCAAAACCAGTTGGCCATGAGATAAGCCAAGGCTTGATATCGATTTGAATTGAGTGAGGAGAGTCTTGTAAAGTGAGCAAAGCAAACGGGGCCGCGGAGCGAAGCGATGCTCAATATCGTTCATGTAGCAGAGCGACGAGTGCCAAAACACGCGCAGAAAAAAAAACAACAAAAATGTCCCCAAAATGGTCATATGCTGATTTGTCCATGCCAAAATGTTCTAGATCCTTCTCTTGGTTTTCTTTTGCTCCCTTGTGGCCTTTTATATTAGGTATGTAGTTTTTCAGGGGGAAAATGGATGTTACCTTTATTTGCTGGGCCGATTCTGATTAGTAACTATAGATACTTACATAATAATAACATATTAATACTTATTAATAATTATGTAGCGCTATAGTTAACATTACATATAAGACGTATTTAGTTTGTTACTTTTCTACTTTTCCTCTGTATACTATATACTTTAACATAAAACTGACCATTAGTTAATCTAGAGGTGTTTAATAGTTGATCCCAGTATCAATGATTGTTTTTCCTTCTGATTTTTGAAATTCTATGCACAATTCGAACAACACATAATATAGGAAGTATATATTCATCCATTCAAATAATATCACCAGACTTTTTATATTCAGAATAATGCTTTAGAACATCATAATTAACTATATTAATATTCGATAACTTTTTTAACTTGCAAGAAGATAAATTACATATTACTTGAGGTGTGTTTGTATGAAATTAAGGGACTATTTCAATGTATTACTAACTCTGGCACTGGTGTTCTGCAAAAAGTGGTACGATTTTTATCGCATACTAACTACAAACATTGACATAAACGTAATTGTGACCAGACATTTTTATATTATTATAAGATGTGAAATCATCAATTCAAAACTATGCCATTTAATCTGTAGTTAGGGTTGTCAGATGTTCTGTAGAATACGGGAACGTCCCGTATTTTAACTAGAGATTCCGCTGTCTTGATAACTCTTCAGGAAACCAAAATGTTCCATTTTTCAAAACAATATCCATACAATAAAATACAATATCTTTTTGACCTTCTATTATTATTATATTTATATCAGTCAATATTAAAATATATTAATTCTTCTAATAAACACCATGAACCAACTTCAACAACAAAATCATTTTATATAAGGTTAAAATTTGTATTTTTATAAAATTAATGTGATATTTATTTTATAATTTTATTCCTATTGACTAGGTATTACCAAAAGAATTTAAAGTTATTATTTTTTTGTGTTTTTTTTAAAATTATTTTATTAAGTTAAAAAATGTTGTCTATACTTTATACTTTATATCTTTTTTGTATAGTATATGTCAAAAATAATAGAAGATTGATGTAGAAATTATCTAAAATATTTTCTTTTAAAAAAGGATCAGTTGGTATTTTTTTTTCTTAATCCCGTATTTTGAATATTGAAATTTGGTAACCCTATCTGTGGTGACACACAAAGTGACTCATGTAAAATGAGTCTATGTAATATTCTGTCAAATTTTACAATCATAGCAACAAAATTATCTAAAAGTAAGCTGTACCTGTAATGTAATAATATAAAATACTGTATCTTTATATCTCACTGTGTGCTTTTCTACATTCTCGAGAACATTTTAAGGGGAGGAGAGGGTTATGAAAAGAGGGATGAAAGTAAAGAAAGAGAGGGTATGAAGAAGGAATAGCGAGTATTAAAAATAAGAAACCAAAATTTTACATTTTGGCAAAGCTGGGCTATTCAGCTAGTATAATACAAAACTAATAGCAATGTTTATTTTTTATTTTGATTAGAAAAGATGATATGCAATGAGAATCTAGTGGGTATACCTCTTTTAATATTAGCAAATAAACAAGATATACCAGATTGTATGGGGGTTAGAGAAGTAAAACCAATATTCAATCAGAATGCTCATTTGATTGGAAGAAGAGATTTTATGGTCATGCCAATATCAGCATTGACTGGGTATTTTATTTTTATGAATTTATACAATTGATATTTTCTATATACTTAATTATGTAAAATGTTATAGTAATGGGATTGACGAAGGAATTCAATGGTTAGTGGAATCAATTCAAAGAAATATTGAAGTACGTCCACCCAAGAACGCTGAAGATTATTAAATTAAATCTGTGATTAAAATATGTAAATTTAAGTTAAATAATTTTTATTTTACTATAGTTATTAATATTTTTGAATAGACTTTATTATTAAATAATTTTATTTCTTACACTTTTATGTTAGTTATTATTCATTTGTTAGTATGGTAGATACTTGTAGGTAGGTATTAGAAAATGGATTTTCATTAGTTAAATGTATCTATTTGTTTTAAAAAATGTTTCTATATTACACCTACTAAAATTCTATGTATTTTATATTTTTTAATTTTTATTTATTTTTTTTATGGTCAATATTCTCTGTTCATGTTATTGCAGTGGCATAACTATAGGGGGTGATTTAGGTAATATATCACCCCCAGATTTTTTAACGTTTTATTATCTATATTCTATTCCCTTTGATACATTGTATCATTATATATATATCAATGCATCAAAGGGATTAGAATATAGTGTTGTGTATGTTAAAACGTTAAAAAATTTGAGGGTGATATATCACCTAAATCACCCTTCGTAATTAATTACGCCACTGCAATGACATATACAGAGAATATTGACTTAAAAAAAAAAAATAATAATAAAATAGATAGAAACATATATATATTGAATTTAACTGCATAAGTCACAATATAAAATTATTTTTTTACTTCAAATAATCAGGTCAGCTATAGGCTTTAATATAATATTAATATTTATATATATTCTAATATCTAGTAGATACTCAATTAACTCCAAATAAACAATAGTTTTAGATTCTGAATGAAGTGAAGAAGCTAGTGTTTTTACAATGATGTTTATTTATTTTTTTTCTTTATTTATTTTTTTTCTTTATTTATTTTTTTTCTGTGTACAACTTTTCGTATAGAAATACTTGTCCAAAAGTTTCTATCAATAACTTTTTGAAACCGGATTTGCCTCTAAATTGTACTTTAAAG
>JAIPRM010003433.1:5303-26167 GCA_025469315.1 Stegophylla sp. TES_Ste_2020
CACAAGGAAATTTTGAATTTATGTGAAAAAAAAATTTGGACTTTTATCTAACATTTTTTTTTCTCATTTATTTTTATATTATTAACTTCTCTCGTTCAGAATCGTTTTATTGAAGAAATGATTTATCGTTTCTTTAAAATTAAATACACCCGTCAAGAGAATCCCACCCATCATGCGAAGAACACGTCGTGCGAAGTATGTCCGGCATTTAGAACATAATATGGGGACATGGAAAGGAACATTAGAACGATGACGGCGAATAATATGCATAAAAGTTACGTCTAGGCTTATAGGGACGCGTCAATTGATTCGCAAAATGTCTTTTTTTTATTATTATTATTATTATTATTATAACTATTATTGTATTTTTCGAAATTTAGGTAAAATTATTTTTAAAAATATTTCGTATCATCATTATTCGAGTGGCTGAGAAAAGCACAGAAAAAAAAAAAAAGAAAAAAGGAAAAAATAAATAAATAAACATCATTGTAAAAAGACATATTGAGCTTTTTCACTTCGTTCAGAGTCTAAAAATCAAGTCATTTAAGGAAGACAGACAATTATTATCACAAATGTACAGTGGCGTATTTACGGGGGTGGTCCAGGGGTATTAGACCCTCCCCAAAACTAAAAAAAGTTCAAAGTAAACAAATTATCCTTCAATAATTTAAGTTATTTAAAAACAATAAAATGCAACGATGGAGGAGAGAGGGTGATCCTAATTTAAAACCTTTGAGAATCTGAGTGGACCCCTTACAAATTATCAACTGATATATATATATATATATACAGTAGCTAGTTTAAAAAGTTGGACCCCCCCCCAAAGAAAAATTTGAAAATACGCCTCTACAAATATAGAAACAAATATATATTTTAACGCTATATATACTCAATAAATACAGCGTTCAATATTTAAATACATTCGAATAAATTATTTTAAAAGTAACAACAGAAATACCGTGTTTGAAATACCAAGCTCAGTAATGTGTTCTATCGACTCTGTCAACGCTTTCCGGCCGTTATTTTCGTGCGATACATCGGTTTCCCGTTCGAGAACTAACACAACTACAACTGCGGTGCACAATTTTGAATCGCGATTGAAAATACAATGCCATTACGATAATTGACAAGTAAACCTCGCCCGTGTGGAAATCAATAACAACAACAACAATAATAATAATAATAATAATAATAATAAAATACCACGTGGTTTTTTTTTTTTTTTTTAAGTATATCGATTGAAACGGAACGCGTCGACAGATTGAAGTACAATATTAATTATTATTTCTAGGGCTAGGGACTTATTATAGGAGTAACCATGTTTTTTTTCGAAAATCATTCAAAACATAGCTAAGCAATGTATATACGCATTTCATAACACCAGGAGTTGTATGCAGTTCTCTTTAATTTGCATATTTTGCATATTTTTCAATATTTAATTTGAGTTTTCTTGGCACTGGAAAATTTTTTACTGAATACCTGAAAAGATTGAATATTATTCGATATTTTTATTTGGTTTAAATGTAAGCTTAAAAAGAATAAAAATTTTTAAAAAAACAAAATTCATTAATAATAAAAGAAGAATTTTAACAATACATATTAAAATATATTATACAATACATTTTTTAAAATATTTTGAGTTTTTACACAGTAAAATTTATGTTTTATACAAGATTATTTTAGCATTTTTGCATATCTTTAGAGTATAAATGCATGCATATTTTAAGTTTTTTTCATATCAAAATAGCATTTATTTTTAATTAGACACTTCGATAAAACGATAAAATAATTTCTCCCTACGCGCAATATCAATGACGATGTAAAATATATATTTTCGTTTTAAGTATGCATTGCAGAAAGAAATTAATAGACGTTTTCGCTTGATAAAGTTCTTTCGTGATCGTAATGAAAATCTTCGTTTCAAACGGTATACGACGGTATATGTATTCGTTACCTATCTTTCTCTCGGTTTTTTTAATTATTATAATTTGCATATATTAAACAGCACGTCTTGTACGTTACACGTTTCAATCGGATTTTCAACTTAAATTATTACATTTCAATATTATGAAAAAATATTCATTAAGTAGTTAATGAACAAACACATAATAGATATATCATTTTTATTTTTATTCAAAATTAAAATCCGTTCCCTAATATTATAACGGCCAAAACGTTGCGACACACTGCTGCGGCGGCACGGGGGGACGCGTATTTACGTATTTATTCAATTATATTTTACAGTCGCTTAAATAAATATATGTCTTAGACGTACCTATTATCATTATTATGATTTATTATACTCTATCCGAGCTTCTGTGTGTGTGTGTGTGCAATATAAAAACAAGTATTAATCATACTATGTAAATAATTACGAGCGATTAACATATTTTCATTATTTTATTATTATTTCTATTGTGTTCGTTCTATATAATATATATATATATATATATATATTTTTTTACTTCTATTTTTAAACTTTTTTATGTGGATTTTTTTTCTTCTTTTAAATACACACGTAGTTAGTTGTTTTGTGTGCAGTGGCGGAATAAGCCTCGTTCGACCGAAGTCGAGATGTCAGAGCAATTTTCGAAGATAAAAACAGGGGATTACGTTTCGCCGCGACAGACAAACACCGTGTATAAATACGTATTTTTATAATAATATAGACGTATAGAACTGTGCGAGACAACAACCGAACTATGGGAAATTCGGTTGGATAGCTGTTTTTATGACATTTTATTTCATTCGTTTTTGACCTCGTGTCACCTATACTTAATAAAAGCGGGACGATAAAATATTATTTTTACATTGTTCGTTTATTTTTAATGTATTATTTTCATCGTTCAAATTAAAAATCATAAATAAATGTCATAAAACCAAGCGTGAAATTTACGTGTTTTATTTTATACTCACACTTATTCGTTAAATATTTTATTTAGACATGTGAATTCGTAAATGAAGCATTGAAATGGTATACGCTTAGAGTGACCTGTTGAAAAGAATCAAATCACCGTACCGATGTATTGTATCCCTCGCTCAATCTGATCACTGATAAGGAACTGTTATCATACTTTAAAATTAATGTTATTGTTTTTGTATGTCTTATTTAATATTATGATAATATGAAAATTTGAAGCGGTACCAACCAAATAAGAAAAATAATTTTATTTTTCTGAAAATGGTCACTCTTAGCGTATTCCATTTGATTGCTTCAATTCACTATACGTAACAGTATGCGGTATGGCTACTCTATATTATATTCTTTACTCTGTGGGCTAAATGGACGCCCACCAGTAAGAAAACGATTATTAACCAACTGGTCTTCCTGTTTTCAAACAATCCTGTATATTTTATTATTCACAACAGGTTTAAAATGGTTATTAATTATCTTTTTATTCGTAATACGATATTACCGTCACAGGATCTATGATCTAAAATAAAATAATAAGACCGTGATAGTACCTATCAACGTCCTACACCAATTAGTGACCTGTTTTCTATGATTATCACAATAAAAAAAAGTTTTAATAACGTAAACGCGCCGCAGGTTTTATAACGCCTCGTTATTATACGGTCATTGAACATTAAACAAGTACAATAATTATTAGAGTGAAACAATAATTTAACCCGTCAGGTAGGCGCCACAGTACCCCAAAACAGAAATGAGAATAATTTAAAAACCATTGAGGTACAATCAGGTACAAACTATTGGCATAGGTTTTGACTCAAAATTTCGAAGGTGGGGTTGCTGGGAAAATGGACCTGTTGTATAGAATAGAGTTTAACACATTAGCGCGTTGGGATGATAAATAATTTTTTAAGTGGTTAACCAAAAAGAAAACACAAAATCTGTAAATTCGGTTTGTTAAAATTTCTATTTTCATAAAATTATAATATTATTATGTATCGTATAAAATATCTATTATTATAATAAAATAAAATACTTTGAATATTTTACTGTACATAAAACGTGCAGTAAATTATACCATAGTTTGATATACACACGCGGTATTATACAAAGTTTAACATAATAATATTATGTATAATACAAGGAAAGAAAACATGAACACAAACGGAATTCTGTATTCTTACAGATATTTTTACGATTTAACTCGAAACGCTTTGAAAATCGTTAGAAGTTTAAAAACTAAATTTTTCTATAGCATTTTAGAAGAAATATTATTAGCAGAAAGCAAAGCGTACACCGCTTTAGTTTTATTAAAAACCATTACCGTAAAATAAATTTATTAAACACCACCGAAACAAAACGATATTTATAATTATAAGAAAATCCAATACCCTTGGATTTATCAATTATTTGTTTGAAACTATTTTTACTGCTCTGGAAAATAAAGCCGCCGACTTTAGAACAATTTCACCAAAGTGGTCTGTTGATATTAAAAATAAAACGTATGTACGTCATGGCGTTATATTGTAATTGATTACTGAATAAACTCTCGCAGAACGAAGAAAAAAAAAAAACTTTTCGTATTACCTAAAATCGATATTTACAAAAAGAATATTATAGAATCAATTTCAAAAAAAATTACATCACAAAGTTGTTATAGTCTTAAAACCGTTAACATTAAATTAAAAAACTCAACTATTTTATTTTCAAAAAAAAAAAAAAATGTCGAGCGGGTACTATACAATTCAATTAAAACGTAATTTCAAACTTTCGAATTAAAAAATAATAATAATAATAATAAAAATATTTTATTTTTTTTTTTGACAAATACGATTATTAGATTTATAGGGGAGATAATATTGTTGATATTGAAACCACTAAAACTTCTGATTATAATTTCATTAAAAAAAATTATGTTAATTTGCAATCAGTTCTCTGTCAATCCATAATAGATTTTATAATAATAACATTTCTTTATTAACGGAAACAAGTCCCAATTACAAGTAATAATTTAAAATAATAATAATAATAATTAATCATTGGATAATTAAACATATGAATAATTCATGGTATACAAATAATAATAATAATAATATAATGTAAAATATAATGAATCAAAAATAGACAAAAATAAATAAATAATTATTGTGTTGTTATTGTATATTTCTTGTGACGATTGTCATGAAAAAAATTTAAAGAATTCCAAAAAAAAATATCAACATTTTCTATGGAATTTCCTGTAGGCATTGAAATATTGGCTGGTGAATTTCGCAAATAATTTCATATAAAATGTAAAATAAATTTAAATGCCGGCAGTTTTTTGGATTTTAAAGATATATATATATGTGTGTGTGTGTGTGTATGTAAGTATAAACTAACTTAAAAGCGCAGGGAAAAACGACTGAAAGTTTATTTTTTGTTAATCGAAATCTCGACTAAATTAATTAAACATTTCATTAAAAAAAAAAAAAAAAAAACTCGAAACTCGAAACTCGAAACGCGCGAATGAAATGAATAAAATAAATTCAATTCAAAACGTCTCGCGAAACATTCGTTCGTTGTTTTCGTCAAAGAAAAAAGTAAATAAATAAATAAAATATAATTCCCAATGCGTCTGTATACCCTCGGTGGTGTAGAAAATACGTGTAAAAACGAATAAACAACAAACAAAAAAAAAAAAAAAGTGAATTTTAATGTAATTCTATATAAATATATATAAATATATATATATGAAATTAAACCGCCCCTTACACTTTACGACGTGATACAATGAGGTTATAGAGGTTCAAAAAGGAATAGTACTGGGTTAGTGTGTACCTACCTAATACCCATATTATGGTATATAAGGTATATATATATATATGGTATATAAGAAATAATAAAAACGTATTTGACTACCTATATTTTTTTTTTATTTTTTTATTTATTTATTTTTTTTTTTTTTTTATCATATATAATATCATAACGCATTTTTTTTTTTTTTTTTTTTACCTCAAAGGTCGGAGAACATAAAAGGTAATGAAAATAAGGCCGTGTGGAAGCGTTTTTATTCATTTAATATTGAAGTGGCGCGCGGGGGGAAAACGGGGAAAAGAAATCGAGTTTTACATAGATATTTTTCAGTCGAAATATTTCCAGTCTGGATAATAATAATAACAATTAAAATCAAAACATTTTTCAGTACGTTTTTTATTATGTGTTATATTATTTGAGATGAGTAACGGCGAACCCGAGTTAGAAAAAAAAAATTTCGTCATTCGATTATAAACAGGGTTAATAATTTCTAGCATTCGTAATATCATTTTTTTTTTTTTTTTTGAGAGGTCCCAGGCTCAGGCGCGGGTTCAGAGGAGGGGGGAACTATGGGTGCTCGGGCACCCCCTGTCACATTAACCACACAACACAAAATTCTATAAAATTATTAACTGACTAAAAAAAGTATGATATTTTTTAACGCAATCGCTTGCCACACTTGGGTGAAACTGAAATGCAATTAAGTGTAGGTAGATAAATTTATTATAAAAAAGCTGCGTATATTTCTCACCATGGGTTTTGTTCGATCATTAAATGGGATTTGTAGGTGTATTAAATTTTAAAGAAACGATAAATAATTTTAAACTTTAAAGGCGTTTTTGTCAGCATTTGAGTAGTTTTTCAAAAATTTTGAACAAACTCTTGAAGATTTGAAAAAATTCTGATTCATAAAGTTGCTGGTCGAAACTTATGGACGATAATTTCTATATAAAAAAATTAAATAAACATAATTTTAAAAACGCTAGCTTTTTCACCCCGCTCGGAATGTAAAACGTAAAATAAACTGATTAGATCATTATAATAAATTAAATAAATGAAGTGGATAATTAATTAAATGTTTTTTTTTTTTTCTAATAGAGATATAAATATATAATTTATTTTACATAGAGATTTATATTAAGGTGTAATTAGTAGTTAGCTGCTATTAGTATTCAGTTCTATCGATTGAGCACACCCTATTTATAATTTCTGGATCCGCACCTGCGGCCAGGCTCACCTATGTGTAAGCTATATATTTATTTCAGAAAACGTAGAAGCTAAATACGAAACTTTATGTTGCTCATTTTTACACATTTCGGAGTAAAAGTGATATTTTGCTTTTTGTATCTATATCAGTACTGTAGTGTTCAAAATTTTGTAAATCAAATATTTTTTCTCAAATTCTTAATATACATTATATTAAGAATTAAGTTATATATATATAACATGCATATACTTTTTTATAGAACAATCGCAGAACAAATGAACACCAACCGGTGGTACAACCACATTCAAAATGTACCTATGTAATTTTCTATGTAATATTTAATCTTTTTAAACTAATAATTTATTTATAATTTCAACCTTTTTTTAGAGGCTTAAGTTATAAACTCTGTTAATAAAGTTACAACACATTTTTTTCATACAACTAGATAAAATCATTTGTAATATAAAAATATACGTATAATAACTAACATTTATAATACGTTTATGCGCACTTTGCAAAAAAAAAAATTACTTAAAGCAAAAAAATACCCAAGACCACATCAAAACGCATTATGCATATAAAAGAAGCAAAATAAAAAAAAAAAAAAACATTTTATTCCGTGTAATTTCAATCGAATTTATATGTTTGGCATAGCTTCGTTTCAGACCAAAAGAAATAAGTCCATAGGCTAATAGAAAAATTTCACTAAAACGTTACTCGATGTCACAAAATGTATTTTATACCGAAAAATTATTTTTTAATGAAAAATTAAAAATGAGAAATTGGACCGTGGTCGTATATTAGAGAAGAATACAGTATTATATAATATATATATATATATACTCTGTAGCTGTACAACAAAGGATACGACCTTTATATATATACACATATATATAATGCACACACACTGTACAGTAGTCCATTTTAAACGCTTATCTTTGAAGTTCTGATAAAAAAAAAAAAAAAAAAAAAAAAAAGATTAGGTTAAAAGGATATATCGACCTTTGACACATTTGTCAATTCATCCAGGGAATTCGAATTTTTTTTTTCGACCCCACCCCTCTTTCACCCCTCCTCGTCACCCTTTTCCATTATCCACTTTCGACGGTCCACGCAGTATTAAGTCGCTTAAATATATATATATATACAGACGCACAATGCCCTCCCTCGTTTCGTATCCGAGTGCGTCCCACCCACTCCCCCCCTCAGAGCGCCCGTCGAATATACGCGTCGATCGGTGCAACTCGATTTTGTGATGGCTGTCGCCGCCGTTCGAAACGGTACAAAACGATGTGTAAACGACACTACACTTAATACGCGACGGTAGGCGTGAAAAAAACAACATAATATCCCTGAAGGGTTTTTATTGTTTCGGAGGCACACGACCGAACCGTTCTCTGCCGCGCCAACGTTTAACGCAGTGTTCCCCAAACACTTTTTTACTCGACGGCCCTTTTTGGTGCTCTGAAATCCAGTATTGTGCATTGTCTGGAAAAAAAATATCCGTTTTTTATCTAATCCAAACGAAAGTAATGTCGAGTATCTATTAATCTATTTACAAAAAACGTTTATCTAAGATAATTTTTTGATTTTTTTTTTTTCAAATCTCTTTTTGTCAAATCCGGGAGAACTTTTCCCGGAATTTTGGAAAAACTATTCAGAATTTCGACAAATGACCTCTTAGTACTACGTCTAGAGCAAAAATTTTGACTGAAAAAAGTTTTTTTCTTAATTAGGAAAATAAGTGAACAATATTTCAAAGCAAACAAATCATAATCAAGTATTTTGTATTTTTATTAAAATTGCTATTTTAAAAATGCACGTTATAATTTGTATATAAATTTTCAGAGTCACCTGAATTTTTAAATGTATTAAAAATAAACAATTTTACCCGACAGAAAAATAATTAATCAAATAACAAATAATAATAATAATGGTAAGCAAATTATTATGATACGCTCTAAATTCACCACTGTATTAATATTAAAATAAAAATAGTTTTACTTCATTGATTTACCAATCATTAGTTGTTTATCAGTTCTTAATACGCGTTTTGAACACGTCGAAAAAATCTATTTTTAAAACACGTTAAGAAAAAAAAAAGAAATATTTTTAAAACCACAATAAAAAAAAAAAAAAAAAAAACTGTCGTTTTCTACACACAGGTAAATATGGTGGACAGATGAACTGACAGTTGTCTCGTGACAGAATGTTATCCAATTAGTTTCGAAATGCCACTTAAAATAGAATCCGCAAAAGCAGGGGTGGATCCAGGAGGGGGTTGTGGAGATTAGGTGATCCGAATTTTTTCCTCGTTATTATAATGCGTTATTTTACAAATTCGAATGTCGATCGAACGATGTAGATGATATTTTGAGGGACTAAAGAATTTGAGATAGTACGTAGAAAAAAAAAAAAGAACGTTGAAAGTGTAATATTTGGAATACAATGATGTAGACGAAAATTTAAAATTACGTTCATACTTTGTTGCATCCAAAGAGAATACAAATGAAAATCTTTGATTCTATTGATCAAACTGTCAATATTTTACGACATAGCAATATTATAAAAGCGGAATATCGTTCGTTCTGTCCGATTCAAGAACAAATTTGTATAAAAAAGACGATGTTTTAAATGTATATTAAGTGTTGAAGATGTTGAATGAACTAAGACAAATTATTATAACAAATTATTTTTATTTTTTATTGCACTTGTAATAATTTTTGAAAAGAATAAAATAATACGAGAACATCTCATATAATAATAATAATAATAATAATAGCAGGCAACTATCGTTTTTATACAGATTTAGTTACGTGTAACTGACCAGTGAGATTGTTTAAAAAATTTGAGGCATATCTTTCCCCGTCTATTGTCCAAAACTATTAATTAAAATGCAAAAATAAAAAAATTCTCTATAATATCGACAGATTTCTAAACTATGTGATCGGTATCAAAAACGTGAAATAATTTCAGTGAATCTCGAGTAAGCCACAAGTGGCTTTTTCTGAATTCGAGGTGATCACAGTACTTGCATACGCCACACATCCTCAATGCCGGATCTATCTGTATAGAGGACATTTGACGCCCGGGGCAAGTAAAAATGCGGCGCCCTTAACTGTGCCACTCCATATGTGGAGCTGCAGGGCCCGCCTTTAGGGAGAAGAGGGGGGTGTTTTAACACAACATTTAAGATATTATCTATGTCAAACAAAAATAGTCAGGTATATAAATTCCTAAATAATATATAATATTATATTAATTTTCGAGTTTAAATATTTTAAATGAAAAAAAAATTGAAACATTTGTACATTTTTAATAAACCCAATCTAAGCTTTCTTGATTTTTCATAAATTGAAGAGCGCCCACGTACCGACGGTGCCCGGGGCAAAGATACCCACTTGCCCCCCCCTCCCCTTAGATCCAGCACTGCACATCCTGTGCACAAGCCTTACAAGGTAATAGAACCGGTGACTAGGTAATTACATTTTTACCATGAGAATCGTTTCATCGTGTCTCTGCAATTTCAAAAACTAATATTTCAATAATTTATTATTTAATTGAACGCTCTAATGATTTCATTACACCGCTACATCGACTAGAATTATATTTATAATAGCACATTTCAATTTCAAGCGTACAACAAAAAGGTTTAATTGTGACGTCACACGTCTTTGACGAAACCGGGGGAGAAGTTATTCGATTTAAAAGACTCTTCTCGCGATTTCTCGTATTAAAATTGCAATTTATTAAGGAGTTTAATTTTAAATTAAAATCAAAAAAAAAAAAAGTAACGACGTCCCAGTGTCTGGCAGTGTCACTTATAGTGACGAATGTTTTCTTCTCGGATTCATTATGATATTTATTATAATAATTTATACATATTATTTATATATACCCGTATCTCGTTATAATAATAAGAATATCGCCGGCCAAAGTCCTGTGACTTTTTTTTTCCATGATTATTATTGTCGTTATGTAAACAATCTACCTACATCAAAGGCCTATTTTTTGAAAAAAAATTAATACGAAATTACCGTGAACAATATCGCTCAATAAACTTTTCTTATTATTATCGAAATATATGTTCAGTTTTTAATTAGAGCTGGAAAATATTAATTAATACATAAGGTGCCCGACGACACAAAGAGCTGCACATTGTTTATTATAATATTATTATCAGTTATAATTTATAGAAAAAACGGTCCAACAGTTCTTTAATAAGTCTGATGACTGATGTATTTTATTATGCTATGTAAAAGGAGTCGTGTCCGAACTTTTCGGGTTTTTTTTTTTTCAAAGTTGGGGGCACACGTTTGAAATTAAAGAGATTGCATTTGAACGATGAACACTGAGACTTTTAGTGAAAAACTGCAATGCTATAAATTCAAAATCATTCTCACTGAATATGACAACAATACAATATTATTTGTACTTGACGAGCAATGTTATGGTATCAAATTCGATGTTAAAACTTACTAAAGATTTTACATGTAAAACAAAGTGAAAACATATTTTTTAATACACGGATGATTAAAATTAAATTGTCTACACTTCTTGGTTTGACGGTGAGTTTTTTTTTTTTTTTCAAATGCGAAACGCGAGATTCTAACAAGAATAAAGAATAACAAAACAATAATTTTTGACAAATGATTACGTAAAGATAATAAAATTTATTGTTCATAAGAAAATATAAAAACACAAACACACACACACTTATATATATATCACTTATAATACCAAATTGGTGAATGGAATCGAAAACCAATTTTCGTCTGGCGAATGCTGGACACTATAGAGTCTGATTATGGAGGATATGTCGTATTTAATAATTATTAAATTAAATGCAAAACTAAATGCAAAATGAGCATTTTCGACATTCTGACCATCTATTTTGACTAGTGATGTGACATTTTTGAGAATTTTCGACGTCACCATTATCACATTCATTTGTCTCGGTAACTTATGAAACCGCCAAAAATTTTTGAGAGCTGACAGATCTTATGAGAAGAAATCTCATTTGCTGTTAAAATATCCCTTAAATAGATTATCGAATAATAAATAATTTAAAACAACTATAACACAACTAGGTAAGTAGTCTCGTGTAATGTCCCACTGAAGGTATTTTTATTATTATTATTTTTAAAGTAGTTGGCCTGATTTAAATTTTTATAATAATGCTTTCTCCTATATAATAATATCATTTCCTATTTTCTGAAGAACGGTGTAAAATAGCCATTATATTTTACATAACTTAATCACCCGAATGTGATTTAAAATACACTTTATATAATACAGTTGGGAAATGTATATTTACCTACTACTACTACTACTACTACTGCTACTATTATAATTAAAACCAGTCACTTAAGTAATACATTTAACTTTTATAATACTACTACCTATGCAAATATTTGCTGTGGAGCTATATCGGTCGCATAATGTAATATTATTGTGACTATCCGAACGTGCTATTTGATGAAAATTGCACACAGTTTCATATTCGTGAAAACATTTTAATTCAATTTGAAATTCCGTCGTCGGAAAATTGTTTGTTCCGAGTCGGTTATAATCACATTATTTTTTGTACCCTACACGAATGTACGATATACGTAGTTTAGAGATTACAAATGACTAAACTGTAGCAAAAGTAGTGTTTACACCTTATATTCAAAACGAAATTGGTAAATCGCGTGTGGAAAAAAATGACCAATAATATAAAACAATGGTCTTATTTTTCTTCGACTCTTCGGTCGTAGGCACAAAAGGTCGGTTGCTAGAAGGAGAGAAGGAAAGGTGGGCGGCGGCAGGAGAGGCTATGGACCCACCGTTTATTTATTTATTTTTTTTTTTTGGTCAATAGTTAGTTGTAAAGGATAATATACATCATGCACAAATATTACTTTTTAAAAGCTATATTTTTTCAATTAATAAATATTCATTATTTACTTACCCAACACTAAATTGTTTTAGAAGAAAAAAAAAAGTTAAGTTTTAAAAATCCGATATACCAACAGGAGACAGAGTTCTAAAACAATCCGTCAACATATTATGTAGATTGATTTTCTCACGCGGGAAATAGAATAAATAATTTCATTTACTTTCACAACGTATTAATAATAATTACAATAATTCTTAACACAATTTTTTCCCTATAACAAGCCGCTTATGCGAAAGTACAATATTTCCTAAACTATTCGCTCGACGTACCTAATTTATACTCAAAACTCTCAAAAATCTATCGTTTCAATTCATAGAACAGCAGATAACCAAAAATCATTAATTATGACGAAATAATCGAGAAATTATAAAATAATTGAGAACATACTTCGCGCCATGGGTATTCTTTTAACCGTGAATGCGATGAATGGAAATAGTTGTTGTTGATAGAGATGTTAAATTTCAGAAATTTAATTTTTAAGAAATTTCTTAGAGGAAACTTCCAGAAATTTCATGAAATTTCTGAAATGTATGAAAAATAATACTCAATATAACATAGTTATTTATATAAATATTATTTGTATATTTTTTTTAACAAATCATACGATTAATTATATACTATTATATGTTATATATTAAATAAATAAAATAACTATATACTTATGTACTCTTATTCTCATATGTTTTATCAAAACAACATTTACGTAAACAAAAATTATTATTCAAATGGTTTTACTAAGAAATTTCTCTGGGAAATTTCCAAAGAGCAGAGATTTCCACTTAAGAAATTGCTAAACTGGAAATTTCTAAATTGAAATTTCTCACTTACATCACTAGTTGTTGACGGAATACATTTATTATAGGTTAGGTTAAAAAAATTTTTAATTGAATGAAAAAACGTTACAAAAAAATTGCTATACTACAATTTTCAATTGTATACCAGACAGGGAACGAGGGGGGGGGTCTGTGTGCCACCGAATTTCAGGATTTTGATCGATCCGAAATCCAATTGAATCTGGTTAAAAGTACTATACAAAAATACTTAATTTATCAAATTAAACAGTTCGGGGCCACGGAGTCTGGGAAACTCGCTGGATCTACGCGCGGTAGTTATGCGATTATGGCCGAGGGGAATATGTGTGTGATCTTCCCTGAGCTCTTTTACACAGTCTGAGCGGAGTGAAGTCGTATAAATCCACTCCTCGGGTAGTAAAACTCAATTAAAAGTTTTATTCGGGCATCTTTACGGATTAGGAATTTCTTCTACTCGCTATGGGCACTCCAAACGGATAATTTTTCAAATCAAGTCATATTATTTCCAGAAAAAAAAAATATATACCGAAAATTTTATATTAAAAACTAGATGTGCGTGTAATCGATTTTAGTGATTTGCTCCAAAATAATTCGTTGCAAACGATTTTAGACTTTAGAAAATCATTTAAAAACAGCGATTATAATTTCACAGTATAAAACTTCAACTTTTGAATATAAACAGATGAAAAAAAAAAAACAACTTTAAAAACAATTTAAATTATATCTTATTTTAAAAAGTTATTTCTTTGTGTAATTTCAAATATCGAATCCGTTGAAAACTGTGTTTACTAAAAACGCACCAAATAATTATTATTGTTTGATAACGTTCCAAGTTTCATAATCATTGGCTTTATTTCTGAATTTTATAAATACAGTACTACAAAAAAGACTCATTACGTGCATATATTATTTGAATTATTGTTACGGGTCGCAACGAGAGTGTACATGATAGGAGTAATGAAAATGGCACAAGACTAATTGAATTTGCAATTGCAAACGACCCTATAGTGAGCAGTAGTTTCTTTCCCAGGAAAAATATTAATAAGTATACATGAAGTGCACCAAACGGAATCCATAAAAGTCAAATAGACCACGTATTAGTTGATAAAGTGCATAGGTCATGTGTTAAAGACGTTAAGTCAAAAAGAGGTGCTGACGGTGACTCCAAGATACAACAACATTCTTAGTAGGTACAAACGACCGACACTTAATGCATAATAAAGTGACCATACTTATGACCAAGGAGATCGGACATCTCAATGGCAGTTATAGTGCTCCCCGAATAGATCTGATTGTGACGAGTAAAATAATGTCGTCAGTATATTTTATAAATACTAATATACTTTATAGTATACTGACGAGAGATAATAAACTCGAAAACATTCGGGTGTTCGTTGGATTATTTTATTTTTATTATTTTAGTTTATATTCTCAATAAAACGTTGACATGGCTATCTGTTTAAAAGTTTTATGACGACGATTCATTCCTCTCGGTGACTTCGAGTGTAGGTATCTACTGGATATTTAATCTACGTTTGGGGAGATGCGTCGTATAATAAATTATTGTCAGCATACGCTATTAACAATTACAATAAAATAGAATATTATAATTATTATTATTACTTTATTTTCTTAGCTTTGGCGGTGTCAAGGGGTTTGCTGAGCACCGACAAAACGCAAAAACAAAAAAAATTAAGTTAGACTCATGTGACGATTCACCTAGTTCAGTGGTCAAATGTACAGACAAAACGGTTTTTAGATAATATTATAATACCGTGATGTTCATATGTACAAAAGCGATAATATTGTAAATTATAAAATATATTAAATGTTAATGAATAACTGTTGTCAGTTATAAAGTCATAGTGTATGAAAAATAAATTATGGGCGACATTAAATTTTAAAATAATTTTATTTTATGTGCGGTTGAATTCATTATAGTGTTATCAACCTACAATTTAACAAAAGAAATAAATTGTAATTTAGTATGTTATAATGAAATTATATATTATTTTAGATTCTGAATGGGGCAAAGTAGCTAGTGTTTTTTTTTTTTTTTTTTTTAATAAGGATGTTTATTTTTTATTTTTCACTTTTTTCTGTAAACATTCGTTTCGTATGAAAATACTCATCCAAACGTTTCAACCAACAATTTTTTGATTCACAATCTGTCTCTATCTAAATCTATCTAAATGGTACTTTTAAGAGGTGATTCTTCTAAGTTCTCAGTAGTTTTCTCAAAATTTGGAAAAAACTACCCTAAATTTGACAAAAACACCTCGGAAACTATTTTTTTTCCACCCAAACTTTATGAAAATGCAAATATAGATAAACAATAATATCAGAAATATTTAATGCGCAAAATGTCAAAAAAAATTTTCTCATCATAATATTTCTTTTCTTTTTTTCGGTTATTAGTGTAATACTTATCAAACTGGTTGAGTAAAAAGTTTTTTTTTCTTTGTAATTATAACAAATTATAATTTTTGAACGAAAATATCTTGAATAAATTGAAGCTTCGCTTAGAATGGTCTTATTGAAAAAACGACGTATCGTTTCTTTAAAATTCAGTACACCCACCAAGAGTATACCACTCAAGAAGCCAAATATACCAATGATGAAGAGTTTGTCCGATTTTTTTTTTTCTGTGATGGAAGTTTATGAAGATTTTTATGAAATACTTGCATTCCTTAAATTTAAATGCTGGTTCGTGGCAAATAACTTATTATTTCAATAGATTTTTTTGTAAAGATAAGAGTAGAGTGAAGAATAACGCTTTAGGTTAGGTCAGGTTTAAGACCAGGTTTATGTTACAATTTAAAAACTTAGAACTAAAGAATTTGCAATACGATATGGGGTCAAATTGCATGTGTTTGTGATTTTCCACCCTCCCTGTTTCTTAATGTATTATAAATTAGAAATGTCATCCCCGTGGAAAAAATTCGCCCCACGCCTTATTTATTTCCCACCCCAGAGATGCGTTCATAAGTTTCGCATTTTGTACGAATAAATTTGTTAGACTTCTCAACCCTCCAATAAACAATTTATTATAGGCGAGTCTTCAACTTCAGATATTTGAATAGGAACATTCAAATTTTCCATTTTGTTTACATATTCCTATTTATTTGAAATTACATTTTATCTTCTGACTGGAAAACAATATTATTTCCAAAACTATTTTTTCATCCTTTAACCCTTGTTATATTTCTAACAGTTTTTTATTTTTTTTTTTTTTCAATAATAAAAACTTAATTTCGACCAAGTTTTTCGTTTACGAAATTAAACTTTTTTTTTTTTTTTTACCTCTGAAAAAAAAAATACATACCTAGTTTTATTCACGCAATGGTAATCTAAAATGTTTTATAGAAAATTATGAAAAAACGTATTTTTCTTTTTTATCAAATTTCAAACTCTCTCTCTCGAGAGAGAGAGGGTTTATTTCCTATAATTTTGTTTTTTATCACGTTATACGTACTATACAGAACGTAATAAAAATAAAAATAAATAAATAAAAAAGGCCGTCCACGAAAGTGCCAAGATTCAATAGAATTGTTGACAATCAAATATTATCAATTTACAACGTTCGTTGTTTCCGCACGTTATAAACATTAATAATTCCATTGTCATGTTCACGTCAAATTATAGCGTTCGGAATGACAAAAAACATCGTATAAACTACGTGGTAGTGGTACTCAGCGGCGTAGCGTGTAACTTAGCCACCCGGGGCGGAGATCAGATTTGTCACCCTCCTCAATTTTTAAGGAAAAATTTACTTTTTTTTTTTTTTTTTTGCTCTCTACTTCAATTTTTTCAAAGACCTTACTTTTTTGCTCTCTGCTTCAATGCTTGAATTCCAAAAGATGTTTTAGATTATTCTGAACGTAGTGAAGAAGCTTGTGATTTTATAATGATGTTTATTTATTATTCTCTCTTTCTGGAAACACTTTTTCGTATAGAAATACTTGTCCAAAAGTTTCGATCAGAGTATCTTTATAGATCCTGGAAACACACCCAGATGGCACTTTAGAGAGGTAATTTTTCCGATTTCCCAATATTTTTTCCCGAAAACGTGGAAAATCTGTCGAAAAATTGGCAAAATATGCAATTACCGCGGAATTCTCGTAAAATTGAAAATTGTTTTTTTTAACATAAATTCAAAAATAATGTAGCTAGGAACTTGATACTTTTACCAATTACTAAAAACGGTTCTTTAAAATTCAATACAACCGTAAAAAGCATCAAGAGTATTCCACCCGAGGTGTGGAGAACACCCGACAAACGAAGTATACACCTTTTTTTTTTTTTTTTTTTGTTTTTGCTCGCTGCTTTCTAAATTATTAGCACTAAGGTGAAACAACTTAATTTTACATTCCTCTTAAAAATGTTGCCCGGGTCGGACCGCCCCTCCCACACCCACTCCCCATTCACGCTACGTCACTGGTGGTACTGTGTACCCCCTGATCCGGGTGATCCGGCATGATAAACAGAGTGTCACGGATCCATGAATAAATACTAAATGTTATTCTGTAATAAGTCTATAGGTACATTACTTTTCAAATATTATATTAAAATTATTCTTTATCTATATATTTCAAGTTTTTCAAAAATGTTTTGTAATTTTATTTATAAGCTATTTAGTCAAATTTAGGGTAATCTTTTTCGAAATTTTATGAAATTATTGAAAAATTAAAAAAAAAAATTGGCCCATCTCATCGCGATTTCTGATCTTTTAAGAAGATTTTTAACCCAAGGTATTTCTACTGGAAAAAGAGATTTCAGAAAAAAAATAAATAATAAACATCATTTTTAAATCAAAAGCTTCTTCGCTACACTCCGAAACAATAATGCACAAAACATTTTTCTCAGTATGATTATTAATAGATTTGATATTAAATGATATTATGGGAACGTAATAAAGATATTAATTACCTAAACATATTATTGGAAAAATAAATAATTTAATTTCTTAATTATAGAGTAGTCTGTGGATAAATATAATATTTTATTGCTCTGTGGTCAATTATTGTCTACGATACGTATTGCTGTAATAAAATATTATGGAATCATATATTTTGTAGAGACAAATGATGTGAATAACACAGTGGGTACAGAACAATGACTTCGATCATTAATGTAACGATTCGATAAAACGTTGTTTACATGAACGGTCACTCATATGGCATTTTATCAAGAGAGGAAAAGTACCGTTTAATATATAAATAGAATTTTTTTTTTACAGAAGCCATTTTTTTTTTTTTTTACATTTAGACCAATTACACACGTTAGTAGTTGAACGTTTAGTTAAAATCAATTTAATTTGTTTCCGTGCAAAATCAAAACATTCTACCTACGCTAAATTGTATTTGCTATAGAAAGAAATCCAGACATAATTTGCGCATTATGAACACCATGGATAAGTATTCTTCATTGTTCTTCGGGTGGAATTTACTTGGTGGGTTTGTCGAGTTTCAAAAAAACTATAAATATTTTATTCGATTAAACAATTTTGATCTGAACTCATTATTATACAGAACAATAATAATTATTATTGACAGTTTTATATTGAGTACATCTACCTATGCTTAACAATATTATGACAGAATAATTTCTGATTTTAACAAAAATGTAAATAAAAGTTGACCTGTATGTAGGTAAAGAGAACAGATTTTTTTTCCAAAAAAAAAATTAAAAACAGTTCATTGAATATGTTACGAAATAATAATAAAAAACAATATGCAATTTATTGGATTAACTGTAGTAAATATTTAACATTTTATCAGTGTTTAAATTCACAAAAAACAGATACTTTCAGTATTTTCAAATCTATTTCTATATTATCGCTTTAATATTTATTACACACGAAAATAAAACTTCACAAAAATTCACTACTAATGTTAATGTTATGATTGAATTATTACGCGAATCAAATAATTTGAAAGATTATATTTTATACCGCGAGATCAAAATTCATATTTTCGGTAAATTAAAATAATAAATATTTTCCCTGAGAGGGCAAGTGCCTCTCGTTGCCTTCCCCGATGGGCACTCATGCCTACATACACTTATTGTGTACTGTTTATTTTTAAATTTTTGTAAAAATAATAATCACAATTTTTCAAGAATATTTTCCGCACCTAAGTGTCGAGTTCAATGGCGTAACTAGAGACCTTTGAACTTGAGGAGCGGGGGGGGAGCTAAAAGACTATTGGGTAAGCCCCCCCCCCGGCCTGCACTTAGTTGCGCTTACGGTGGAGTTCAAGCCAACAAGGGGATGTTTTGATTTTAACTCGAAATCTAAGTGCCCCTCCCCCCCTCCCACATGATGCCTCCACCTTCGCAGACTGGCACTTACCTGGAACACGAAAAACGACGACGGCCGCGGCCGCGACCAGTGCAAAGTACCGGCGAACCGCGGTCACTGCTGTCGGCCTCGACATGGTCGTAGTAGTGTTGTCTCGGAGCGGTCGGACGTCATGTTCTTCACGGGCCGCGACGGCACCGGTCGACCCGGCTGCAGCCGACCGACCGAAACGGCATAATAACGTATCGTTCGTCCGTCCCGAGACGCGAAACAAAAAAAAAACAAAAATCACTATTTCGGGGCGCGAAACTCGAGGAAATAGAGCGACGAGATAAGGTGGGGGAAAGTGAAAACAAAAAAAAAAAAAAAAACACCAAAAAAACGAGCGTTTTCAAAAATACAAATTCGAATTTGTTCTTTCCCGAAACGTATTATATATATATATATTAATTTTTTTTTTTTTGGTCCTTTTTTACACTTGTTTTACCGTCGCCCGCGAACGTTAATTTTTTCGAAAAAAATCCGTACCTACACACACACACACGTATTACCAATATTTGTATTATTATTATTATTATTATTGTATTCGGTTAATGTCGTCGCGATTATTTTTCCGTTATTTTGTCGTACTATGTATTTATTTCGAGTGGACCGCGACGCGCGCGAGCAGACTGCGCTCTGGGCGGCCGCTAATTGGCACCACCGCCGCCGTCGCCGCCGCCGCCTAGTGTACGCCGCCGGACGCCCGCAACGACGTCTGGCGGGCACACGTGCTCTCTCGGGGGGGGGGGGGGGGGGGGGGGGGGGGGGGGGGGGGGGGGGGGGGGGGGGGGGGGGGGGGGGGGGGGGGGGGGGGGGGGGGGGGGGGGGGGGGGGGGGGGGGGGGGGGGGGGGGGGGG
>JAIPRM010003434.1:0-26162 GCA_025469315.1 Stegophylla sp. TES_Ste_2020
AATCCGGTTTCAAAAAGTTATTGATCGAAACTTTTGGACAAGTATTTCTATACGAAAAAGTGTTAACAGAAAAAAAAAAAAATAAAAAAAAAATAAACATCATTGTAAAAACACTTTGTTCAGAATCTAATACATTCGAATACCTACCTCAGAGCTGGGATGGTTTTTACTGTCCTATAATTGTTGGCCACTTATATTTTGATATAGTAACGGGGTTAAATTCGTGCACTTAGTAGTTAATTAATAAATCAATACAAACACATATTATTCGAATTTAATCATTTGCGCAAACTGCAGACTATTAATTTAGTAATTAGAAAGTGATTTAGGTAATCGAGCTATTTATTATGGGATTTTCATATTTATTTAAGTTACAATGCAATTAAAATTTAATAAAAACCTACATATAGCCAAAAAAAAATCTAGATCGAGTTCACCCCATGAGAATTCTTCGCTAATAGAATGGAATATTTTCGGTGGGTGTAACAGTAAATAATTTATAAAGAAATAATAATTTATCAATTTCATATAGAGTATATTTAGCAATTAAATAAATAAATATATCTTATAATTAAAAAGCCGGAATTATTATTTTTTATTTCTTTATTCAGCCTGTTTTCTATTCCACTATTAATAATTGAGAAAAGAAAAAAATAAGTGATGAGAAAAAAAGTGTTAGAAAAATAACTGGAAAAAATTTTTTTTTCAAGCATTAAAAAAAATTCTTGTATTAAAATATTACTAATATTATTGTTTCTCTATATTTAAAGTTCCTTAAAGGTTTGATTAGTAAAAAAAAGTTTTAAAGTCGATTTTGTCAAGTTTCGAGTAGTTTTTCCCAAATTTTGCAAAAACTGTTGAAAATGTCGAAAAATAAATTTTTATAAGTACTATCTAGAGGTAAATTCTGATTTAAAAAGTAGACGATGGAAACTTTTGGACAAGTATTTCTAGAAGAAAAAGTTTTTACAGAAAAAAAAAAAAAAGCAATGTCTTAAAACACTAGCTTCTTCGCTCCACTTAAGATCTAAAATAATTTAAAATACATTGTGGTACATAATTCCAAAATTATATAATTATTCCAAAACTGGACAAAATATTTCCGTCTTTAGTACACTCGTGTTAACACTAGATGAAAAGTTCAAATTTTGTAGTATCTACTATTAATTTAGAAGTTTCGATTAAATTATTAAAAACAGATTTATTGAAAATCTAGATAACTATATATTTTACCGTATTTTCGTATTTATCTTGAGGTAGTTTTCCTTGTTTTTGGAAAACACCGTTGAAAATTTCTAAAATTTCCCTCTTAAAGTACCACCCAGAGTCAATTTCTGATCTTAAAACGTGCTGGACGAAACTTTTGATTAAGTTTTACTCTTGGAAAAGTATTTCCAGGAAAATAAAAAGGTACTATTGTTATATCTGTAATAATGTAAATTTAATATTTCCTTTCAAATAAAATATAAATTTTCTCTCGGTCAAAAAAAAAAAAAAAAAAAAATAGTAAAGCTGAGAATATTTTTATCTCTTACATAATGGTAAATATTATAATATATTAGCGATAAATATACATTTTAGAATCGCCTCCATTCAGAATCGTTTCATCAAAGAAATGATTTATCGGCTCTTTAAAAATATGCAATACACCCGGCCGGGGACCGAAGAAAACTCGTGGTGTGAAGTATGTCCGGAATTTTCAAATATCGTTCTAAATCTACCTTAATAAGCGTTGGTATTCGAGGCAAGGTATTAAAATAGAAAATGCATAATTCGTTTTAAAAGTTAAGAAGTGATTGTGACATTCTACGAATGCTGTTTTTCGTGGACCACGTTTCGTAGCCTTAAATCATAAATATGCAGTAATTGTCCGTGTGGCATTGGTCGTATAAGAATTTGACGATTAAGTTGCTGTAAAAATATTATAGTCTGATATATATATATATATTAGTTGTGTACATTATAATATAAATAATGCATTTTGTTTATTTTAAACTTTAATTTTGACTACATATATCGATTACACACATATTTTTGTGTTATTAATTTTTCCTTTTTTTTTTTTTTTTTTTTTAATTATATGCAAGATATTGCAAAAGTTTTCAAATAATATATTTATTATTAGTTTTCTTTAATTATATGAAAAAAAAAATGAAAATATCACGGTTCTTCTAAAATATTGGTAAAACACAAGTTCGTTTGAGTAAATATTATTTTTCTTGTATTAATATAACTGAACTAGTCATATATCATATTTGTACAATTAATTTGTTATTTAATAAAAATTATTAAGTATTATTGAAATGAATATGGTAATAGATATACAGACTATTTTTCTTAAGTTCTCTTTATGTAAATATCCGTTAATCTTTCGACTCTCCTTAATGTTTAAATAGAAAATGACCATCAATGTCACATATTTATGAATAGTAGTCAATTAAATATTGTAATTTTTATATTTATTGGTAATACAAAAAAAAAAAAAAAAAAAACCTAACTAAAATTAACTATTGACATACGTACTGGAGGATTCGTCATTTTTATAGCAATATTCCGACGGTGAGAATGAAAACAGTTTGAATTCCATCGACGCGATGTCGAGAAACACTTCAAAAAGTCGGACATACTTTGCATAATTTGCTTGTTGGATAAAATAACGATGGTGGATGTGTACGTTGATTCTGAGCGATGCTCAATCGACATTATTTTTTGTGAATTAAAAGTCCGCTTAAAGAACCTACTTGATGAAATTTATAATCTATAAAGATAATACTTTTGTATGAGTTTTTTTGTGAAAAAATTTAAATACATATGAAAAGGAGAAAAGAAAAATACAATACATTCTACACAAAGAATTAAAAATACGAGTAAATATTATAATATATTTTACTCTGTACATATTTTTTTTTTTTTTATATATATACAAGGGGATTTTTTAAGCGTGCCCAGGGGCCCATTTTCTTGGCCGTAAAAATGCAACTTTTTTTTCGGAATGTCCAAGTCACTATAAAAACCACGTTTTTCAAAACTAATTTTTTTCACGTCACTTTAATGATTTCCTGTTGCGATACAAATTTTTTTTTTAAATGGCATCACTCTAAAAGCGCAAATGGTCTATTATTACCAATAGCCCAAAAACTCAAAATTGATTTTGTACCTCAATAATGAGATAAAAGTGCAAATATACGTTTTATGCCTTTATTATTTGCGCAATTGCACTTGTTGCATTTTAAGCTATAGTTTGATATTTAAAGCTCATTATATTAATTTCTCAAATATACTGCACTCTTTTTCAAAAATAATTTTGACATTTTATCAAAAAAATACGCTGAACAATAGTAATTGATAATTATGTATGATTACTGTACAGTGCTTAATAGCACATACGTTTTTGATAATTATAAGTTATAACTATGTAACTATGTATTTACTAATTTGTCATTTTGGTTTTAAATGAAGCATATGCGTCTGGTAAAAGCTCAATTATTAATAATTATTATGATTTTAATAAAATAAACTTTATTTTTATTTTTGTAAAATTTAATTGCGCATTTGGGTTGTTAAAAAAGATCTTTCTTTTTTTTTTTCCGCTAATGGGATGTTTATTTTTGCGCTTTTGGGTTATATTTTACGATTCTGGGCTACAGCCATTAATTATATACTTTTATTTGAATTATTTTTTTGTTTGTTTTATTTTTGTAAAAATAAACCACAAGTTTATTTTCGCAGATATTTAAACCAATTGATATTAACGATTTTTATAAATTTTCAATTAATCGCATTTATAAAGGGTAAGGGAATATTATTGTTATTGAATTTTTTTTGGATTCAAATTTAACACGTTTTAACATGCTATATTTATGCGTAATGTCATAGGTACATTTATAGTATTCAGTTTGAAATATTATACAATTATATAGGATAAATGTTTTAAAAAAGTTCACACAGTGTGATGAATAATCGCTTCACGGGAATTGGGAAATTAAAAATGTGAGGCGATATTAAACATTTAGTGAAATTGAATACTTAATTCAACAAGTTACGTATTTTTTTTTTTTTTTTGTCAAAACTTTTAAATAAATATCCGAACTACTTTCCCGAGAAAATAACAATAATCGTGAACTATTTAATGTACTCAGACGTTTTCGTACTTGTTTAAAAAAAAAATAAAATAAAGTTTTTAGTCGTAAACGGAACGCACTCGTAGGATATTATAACGAACACTAACTTTTGTACAGTTTCTGTAGAAGTATTTATTTTAATCTGTTTTAATTATTTCACGACAATCGTGGATAATTTTCGACTTTCGCCTGATTCCGATTTTTGACCGTCTTCTTCGTTTTTCGATTTCCAAAATAATTTTGTTCGTACAACTTTATTCAGATGATGGTGCTGCTCCCTGGACGCGGATTACTGATCTACCGCGATCGAAGAACTAACGATCGGTCGAACTAATCAGATCGACCACGCGCAAAACTACTTCGGATTGAGGGAGTTATTATTATTTGGCGTATTAATTTGCGTTTTTGCCAGACGAACGCATTAAAGCGTATAAAACGTCTTTCCGGTTCATTATCACTCGCTGTTTCGGTTATAATAAACAATATTCTCACTCGTACCGATTGTTATTATTATTATTATACTACCATTTAGTAAACATTTTTGTGTCGGCGATCCAAAATATTTACCTAATTTATCTTGCGACCTTTTTGAAAATAATTTCAATGGTGAGTCTTCCCACATCCACTTCATTTTTTCAATTATCGTAACTATAAAAGAAATTCGTGTTTTTATTTATTTAAAACCAACGTACAAAATAATAAATTATAAATTGCTTGTTTATCTAATAATTTACAAAAGAAGTTTCATTAATTATTTTCACATTGATAGTTCAAAATTAAAAAATACTTTGTAAATTTTTAGCGACCAGTTCAAAATTATTCGCGACTCAATTTCGGGTTGAGACTAAGGGTCTTGATTGAAAACGCGAATACGAATTCCGTGTACACGTGAATGAAAAGTTTGTACTTATACTTAATACACGTGAATTTACAATCCGTTGTGTTATTCACGTACTAACGGATATTTGTTTAGATCTGGGTTGGACAACCTTTTTAATCACGCGGGACATATGTATTTTTATCAATTTTCTAACGAGGACCGCATGAAAGAATAAAAAAAAAAAATAATTTTTTTGTAAATTCTGGACACACGTGTACACGGCTTTTTCGATTACACGTTTTTTTTTTTGGATTCTAACGTTAATTTAACGCGTATGCGAAAAAGCGCGTACACGTGTAATAAGGAGCAGCTCTAGTTGAGATCCGCTGTAATTTAGATCGGTGTTTCTCAACCTTTTTACTGTGTCGACCACCAAATTAGGTACCTAATTTTCAGCGACCCCTAATAAATATTTTTTACATTTAAGTATAGATTACGTATATTATAGAATTGCAATAGTATTAATAAATAATAATTATGATTTTAAAGAAATATAAAGCATACATTTTGCAATTTATTAACTATAAAAAAACATTTTGTTATAACTATAATAGTCATCCTTAGATATACTTGTTGTTAAACTGTAATGATTTTGTCAACCATTAGTATAGTAGAAATTGTTAAAGAAATTTCCGGTCAGTTTTCCCATTTAATTTGTATGCTAGTCAGAGGAGAAACTGTTATTAATTTACGTAAATAATTAATTGAAAATTGACTAAAGGTTTTCATTGTAACTAAACTTTAGCCGAGGATACTTGTTATAATTTTTCACCAAAATTTACGCACAGTTTTGATGTTTTTATCAAAAATCAATATTGTTTTTCATTTGACAACGATATAATTTATGGTTTAATTACAACTAGCATATTTACATCTGATTTTACGACGGATTTATTCTGTATTCATTACATAATATGTTGGCGACCCTAAATAATTAGTTAACGACCACCAAGGGGGGGGGGAATCGTGACCCCCAGGTTGAGAAACACTGATCTAGACTGTCGTTTTTAACGTCGCGATGTTCGTTTCCATTCCACAGGATGCAGACGAATAAACTGCAAACGACGACACGTACACACGTCGCCAGTAAATTCATAAATTATTTTCATTGATGATAATAATATTATTATTATTATTGCAGTATAATGCGCGACGCAGAACCATGTTGAACGCCATGATAATATCCCGTCGTCAAACCGTTGCGCAATATGCGCGTAGTGTATCCTTTGCCGCCGAGATTTATATCCGCCACCGTATATATCTGTTGTAATTAGTTTTCGGTCGCAAACGTCTCGCCCGATCAACGTACAGAAGTCTTTGAAATCAAGTTATGTTATGTTTATTTCTTTTGCACCAGTGTACCTTTACATAATATTATAATATAATACACGTGAATATAATTTATGATATTTATTATGTCTTAGAATTCGCTCGAGTAATGTGACAAATTTTGTTCGAGTCCTTCTCGGAATTCGTGAAATGAAAATGAACAAAAAGAGTTTGTAGATTTTGAGCATAGCGAAAAAGCTATAGTGATTTTACAATGATGTTTTTGTTTTCTCCTTCTGGAAACGCTTTTTCGTATATAAGTCCTAAAGTTTAGATCAGAAATCACAATCAGATGATGCGCATTAGAGAGGTAATTCTTCAAAAAATTCCAAAACTTTTTCCGTGCTTACTGGAAGACTATTGAAAAGTAGTAAAATATGCTATAACCTGAACATTCATAACATTTATTTTAGTTTTTCAATATTACTTCGAAAATAATGGAGATAGGAACTTGAAACTTTCACACCAATTACTACAATAAGAAGTATTCATGCGCATACGTTATTAAAATTTCAAAAACATTTGACTAATATTTAGCTAAGTACAAAATTTTGAAAATATTGAATATTTCTCGTTTTTTATAAATTTTAATTTCATAAAATTGTAATCTTTTGATATTAAGACCTGACAATTTCATACACACATAATCATACATATTACTAATGGTCATGAAATAATTTCAAAAATCGTAAATCAAGTTTTAATCAACTTTTTATTTATATAAGCATTGAAAGTTAGCAGTTTGACGGAATTCATTAGGTTTACACTTGACCGCGTATAAAAAAATAATTGGTTTAGCAGATCTTCATAAAAATAGTTATAGAATCATATTGCAAATATTTTGGAGTAAATATTTTTTTTCATAGACAAATAAAAAATACCACAAGGTTTTTATTGAAAATAAATCGAAAAATTAAATAACAATTTTTAAACATACTGCACATAACACTGAAAATTTAATTATTATTGTATATTAACTGAAGCTCCGTCAGAATTATTTTATTGCAGAAATAATTTACTGTTTCTTTAAAATTCAACAAACCTTTCCGAGTCATGAAGAATACCGAT
Organism: Stegophylla sp. TES_Ste_2020; assembly: GCA_025469315.1. NCBI lineage: Eukaryota > Metazoa > Arthropoda > Insecta > Hemiptera > Aphididae > Stegophylla > Stegophylla sp. TES_Ste_2020. Next base: position 7,399 of record JAIPRM010003434.1, read on the forward strand.
AGTACGAAGTATGTCTGTTTTTTGTCTGTCCTCAACTTCATCAGGTGAAAAATCAATCAATATATATATATTTTTTTTAATAACAACGCAAAAAATCATTGTGTTTTTAATTATCAATTTACTTAGTATTTCTGTTTATATTATACTCGTTAACAAATACCGAACAATACCCAAGCTCACTATTATTCGTTTTTACATTAATATAATGGATTTTATATTGTAACGTTCGTGCAAGTGTCTAAATATTTGTGATCTACGGTCCATTAATAATAAATATCGTTAAATAATTTTTATAACACTTTGGTGTTTAACCGAGTGGGGAGGGGGGGGTCCTTATTATACTCTCCGTTAAAATACTAATAATATATAATATTATAGTCTAAGTTCGGTTTTAACAATCCAATTACGATAAAAATAATTCTGAGGCTTGTCCATTTGTGTTTGAAAGTTCATAAAAACTCAAGAAAGCACACAAAGAGTCATTAAACGAACTTTGGAATCCGGCTGCATAAACTATAAGAAAAACCTATTATTTCCGTTATCTTGTTAAAATGTTATTATATAGTTAACTAGTTTTTTCTTTTTCTTTTTTTTTTTTTTTTTGAACGTAAAGCAAAATACTTCTTGTCTGTAATAATAATAACAATAATGATGTTGATATTCACAAAACGAAGGCGCACGAGACGTTGATAATATTATATTATTATTATTATTATTAAATTAATTTCAACGACAGTGAGACGACAGTATTTAACGTTTGAAGAGAAAAGTTAATTAGGTTCAAGTTGTGTGTTTTATCCGCACACGAATACGTTATTATTTTATTATAATGCATCGCATGTAGTGTATTTTATATATATATTTTTTTTTTATCGTGTTCCACCAACGTGTTGTACTCATATTTTGTTTTTCAAAAACGTAATAGCGTATAACGTGTAATAATGTGACAAACGCTGTGTCGTGCCACTACTATTTTCTCATTATCGCTGTCAATTATTATTCGTAGTAATGTAAACTCGAACGAACCGTGTACAATTATTTTAAGACGCCCACCTCGTAAACGAAATGTTTATTTTACATTCATCGCGTATCAATGTATAGGCAACGACGATACCGGACGTATCCGAATAATAATTGGTTACCAGCAGATTATTTTGAAAACGATTTCGATTTTCTTTAACCGATTTTTTTCTTAATTCGTCTCGATTGTATTAATTCGAATCACACGACGTACAATCAATTATTATTATTGTCCTCTTTTATTCGACATTAATGACTGGTAGCTCTTCGGAGTGCGTGTAGAGAATAAGCGTTGAGTGAGAAATCGCAAAAATGTTCCGCGTTTTAAGTGCTAACCAAAGGAAATTTCTGATCTAAAGAAGGGCATTGTAAAACTTTTGAATCAGTTTTAACTACCCGAAACCATATATTTATACATGTATACGAAATAAATATTTATATAAATAAATATGTGTTAATATATTATATAAATGTATGTTCATATAAATAAATATAATGTTATATAACATTCTTATGCTACTGGATATAATATTTCAAGTGGAATTGTTGTTCCTACAGTGAGAACTGAATTTAATAAGTTTTATCCATTATTTGTTTTTTGCAAAATTTGTGTACGGTTAAAAATTGACTTATCTGTTTTTTGTGACAACTGCCTTAAATTTAAACGTCATATTGATAGAGTTAACTTTAAAGATTTTATTATTTAGTACTTTTATATTAATTATAGATGATATATAATTTATTTAATTTGTTTGTTAAGATTTTGTTTTTTTACTTCTCTTTTTTGTTTTCGTTGTTTTTTTTCTTATAATTACATATTCTATGTTATTTTAATATATTTGAAACTTATTCACAACACAGTCTTTGGCTTTAGTGAGTAGACCAACTGCAAATTGCATGTAATCTGTATAAACTCTGTTGTTGGTAAAATAAACGATTATTATTATTGAATACATTATTATTGTATCGTTTATTCTAATAAAAATGCAATAAAGAACCGAGTTTTCATACGTATATAAATTATTTTACGTTTCATTGATTTTGAACTTGAATTATGTATGTAGCATATATATTCGAATAAAACTGCTCAAAAACAAAAGTAAGTTCTATTTTTGTGTGCCCGAGTTTGTTTTCTATATAACAGACGAAATATCAAAATTTAAAAAATATGTGTTTTAGATATCTTTTACAATTATTATTTACTAATATACTTGTAATTTTGGTACCATTTTTTAGATTCTGAATGAAGTGAAGAAGCTAGTGTTTTTACAATGATGTTTATTTTTTTTTTTATTTTTATTTATTTTTTTTTTCTGTATACAACTTTTCGTATAGAAATACTTGTCCAAAAGTTTCGATTAATAACTTTTTGAAACCCGATTCACGTCTAGATTGTAATTTAAAGATGTCATTTTTTGAATTTCTCAATTCTTCAATGTTTTTTTTTGGAAAAAAATACCCAAAATTTGATAAAAACGACTCGAAAACCATCATTTTTTGATCAGAATTTTATGAAAATTTAAACATAGATAGAAAATCCTATAAAAAACATTTTGGCGCAAGAAAATTTTGAAAAAGTGAAAAAAAATTTTGGACATTTTTCGAACATTTTTTTTTCTTATATTATTAACTTCCTTCGTTCAGAACCGTTTTACTGAAGAAATGATTTATCGTTTCTTTAAAATTCAATACACCCGTCAAGAGAATACCACCCGTCGTGCGAAGTACACCCATCGTGCGATGTATGTCCGGATTTTTTATTTTTTTTTCAATCATATTTGTGTATACTTTCAGTTAAACGAATGAATTTAAGAAAATCAAATGATCCATTATCATAAGTCATAATGTTTTATTTAATATATATTTGAAATATAATATGTCTCGTTTTTTGAACGCAATACACAAAATTTTCTGGTTATTAATAATATACTTATAATTTTATTTTTATGGAAATGAAAACATTATTTGCTTGCTGACTCAATGTTTATTTTATCGTAAGAGGTTATATATATTACGATTTTGTATGAATATTCAATTTGATGATTACATTTTAACTGCGCGCACTCATTGATTTCAAACAAGTATGATCTGTTTTTTGTTACTGTGCCATATTATATTTTAAAATAAAATTAATTTTGTCCTTATCGATGTTAACGCACAGAATGATTATTTTTTTATTATTATATTTGTCAAGCAATGTTAGTGTTCTGTGATTTGATTCAATGTCAGTAACATGTTTATCTCAATTATTATGAAATATTACAATATGCTTTGTAACACTATTGTGGACAATTTTATAGAACTCACACATTTAATTTGATATGTAAATTAAATTGAATGAGAGTGAGGGCGAATAGTGCACATAATTATTTTCTTCAGTTCAAAATTATCTTATTACTCAATAGTTTGAATAATAGTATGCATTATTATAACGACGATCCATGTCTGATTTTAATGGAAAAACGTACATTTAATAAAATAATAAGGCATTCTCGTTTCAATAGTTATTCAATTTTGTAATAATTTTAAAATACTCTAGAATTGATATTTTAAAATAATTTACACGTAAATGAAGTCAAGTGTTTTAAATACTAATAGTTAGGTATTTAAATTTTTAAATGGAATAAGAAATTACCTGTGGTATTAATATATACAATATAGAAGATACAATAGAACCTGATTTAGTAACATTAACGACTTAAGGGAGCTGGAAAATGTGGCCCTTATTTTAATCAACTACATTTTCATTCAAACTTTATAATATGTTGTTTTAATCGATTTTGAAATATTTTACATGGAAAAATGTTATTCCATACCGTTCGTATAAATCTACTTTTGAACGATTATCATTATTATATAATTATTGCTATAACTTGTGTTCTATGACTTTCGTGTATATTAAACAGAAATAACAATAATTATTGGCAAAATTTTATTATTAAAATATAAGTTTCACACAATTAAAGGAACTTGACGACATTTTCTTGGAACAAATTTATTTATAATATGATGTGTACATTTCTCTCGCTCTCTTATATTTACAAAAATCCGCTGATCATTGTAATGATCATTGGACATTTTGTTATTAAACCGTTAAAACTGACAACAATTGTAGTGTAAAATCAATTAAGCTCCACACTCGGGGAATCGTTTAGTCGAATAAATGATCTAGAGTTTTATTAAAATACAACACGCACACCGAGAATGTCCACCCGGGGAGCAAAGTATACCCATGGTCCGATGTTTTAAGATTTTAAAAATTAAATTTTTGTTTTTAATGCTATGACGTTAGAAATAGGCGAAATTACTGATTTATGTGATATTCACAATTTTCTGTTTTACGATTTGAAATTTTAATAAAATCTCACTCATATTGTGTACATCTATTTTTATATTATAAAGTCACATATACAGGGTGTATCACGAAGATGTGACATATTTCAGTGTAATATCAGTGTGAAATTGTCAGATTTTCTTGGTACACCCTGTATTTTAAGGCGCTATCAGCTCATCGCTAATAACATGTCGTCAAAGAAACGAAGCGACCATCCGTATTTTATTAGATTTTCGCGTTTTAAAAAATTACACTGTTCTACCTAAATACAATGAGTAGTATACTCACGTTCCGCGTCAACTGTCACACAAACGAGCATAGTGTAGAATTAGTTCAATATTATTCACCGGTGGACATTTTTAATGTGTCCTTTCAGCGACTCGTCATTTTTGCCGTCGGGCACATTCGTGTACTATAATAATATCGATTAGATGTCGACATTTTTGAAAACGACAATTTATGACCCCATGCGGATAAATCGAAGCTAATAACAGTCGGTCTGCAGTCGTTTCGTATCCGTCGCATGACTTTTTATGAAATATTCGTATGTCGTTGAAGAAAAAAAAAATTTTAAAATATTATTATTTTATTCCCCTTTTCTATTTTTTTTTTTTTTTTTTTTTTTGCATCAATTCGAATCTATTAAAATGCGCTTTTTTCGCAAAATTTACAAATGTAATATTATTCATTTCAAAATGAACGCGCGTTGAACGAGTGAAATATTCGCTGACGGTACAAGATAACAACGAATAACACGTATTATTATTATTATAATACGTGGGTCTGTTTTTTTTTTTTTATTATTATTATTATTTATCATTTAAAGGCCACAGAAGTTTTTCGCGTTGCGTTTAAACACAACAATAACGCCAAGTGTGTTTAATGTGAAAAGTAATGTGGCTCAACTATTATAATATTGGCATAATAATATTATTACTACCTAATTGTAAAACACTCGATTTTCGGTTAACTCGAAGTTCGCTAGTGTCGTGACGCTCATAATTACAATTCGGGACTTATTGCACACAAATTGTTGGAAATATGCACCTAAAATAACCAAAGTACGCGCAAAAATATGCAAATCATTTTTTTTTTTTTTTTTTTTAATAATAATAAAATTTGATATACGTATTACACTCTAAATTCAGACAATGATGAGGTAGGTTAGACATTGATAGACGAATAACAGTGAAATAAAAAATGTCAGATATACTTCATACTATGGGTGTTCTTCGCTCCTTGGGTGAGATATTTTTAGCGGTTGTATTACATTTTAAAGAAACGATAATTCATTTCTTCAATAAAACGAAAAAAACACACACACACACACATTTGTACAACCAATACATTCTTCGCTCCGCACAGAATCTAAAATGACATTAACTTTTATAATAAATGTATTAAGTTTAAAACGTAAAACAGCATAAATATGCTACAAATTTGTAAAATATGCGTTTTTCTTAAAAAATGGTAAAATATGCAAAAATATGCACAACAATTTTTTTTTATTTCAGTCCATTATGTTTTGTAACAAATTTATATCTCACATAGTTTATTCTGCAGCCATTAATAAAGAATATGCAAATGCAACAAGTCCCGAACCCTACAGTCATTGTAGTATGTATTATTATTACTACAATTATTATGATAATATCAATATTCCGATCCCAGACCACGATTTACTCATGTGCAGGCGGTGCACAAGTACATGGCTTCCAAATTTGTCCACATAAAAACGCTATTTTCGCTTTAAGTTCAAACCGATTTTATTGTGTGTCTGTTTAAACTGAAACTTTATTTCGTATATCCAATATAATAGTAGTCATTCAATTTCAATATAGTATTCAATCTGGTATTTTACTTTATCGCGAAATTATTAAATATCAATTAATATGTTTTATTCACTTTTTCCGACCAATTTTCTTTCCACCTTTAAATTTGACGTCCACGACAATGCGAGAGTGTTTGACGCTTAACTTATAGATACCAATTTACCACCTACAGTGAAACGGAATATGTTGTGATTGTACAATACCGATGAAACTCTAACTTTCCTGGAAAATATAATAATTTGACCATTTTAACATTATGAAGTTATTATTTACAATAAAAACAAACATTTACGTTATGTACTTTCACATAATATAAACGTGTGTGCATTGAACATAATAAATTGTATACAATAATATTATTTGATATTGTGATAATGATGTTCCCCGACGCTTTTTTGAAATAATGTTGTGTAAATACAAATTATATATATATATATAAATAAATGAAATGAATTACTTTTATTGTTTGTATATGGGTGATTGACATTTCGTTATTGGTTTAAATAATAAATATCGAAATAATATTTTGTTATGGGTACCTACGTTATTAGGATTCGACGAAATAAAATTAAATCTAGTGTGAGTAGGTTGCGGTAATTTTTTATTTGATATGTTAGGATTCGTGAGGAACGAATTTCAAATATAATAATATTGTTTGTTCTAACTCAGCGAATTTTCGTAAAATTATTATTGTACTCGGACAAACATAATATTACATACCTAGCGATTAAACCGTAATACTTGGAAATGTGTTAGATATCAATAATTCAAAAAGAACTCTTAAAATATCTATTGTGACACCTACGTCCGATGTCTGTTTTGTTGGGAAATATTGTAAACGCAAACGTAAATATTAAATACTTGAAACGATACGTAAAACTTAATGGCGTAAGTAGTATAGGTGGGCGCAGACAAAATAATATTCAGTTTTGATATTCGGTCGTCGTTCGTTTTTTATTTTTCCACTTGAGCAAACAACGTTTTTCCGCTCCGTCTGAATATTATTTTATTATTTATTAAGCTCGAGAACGAAATTAATTGTAATTATTGTATACGGAAAAAGTTCTACTGCATTTATTTTTAGTTTTCAAACGCTTTACTTGATTATTATATCGTTGTAATGTGTTCGAGAATATATAAATACACGATTCGGCCGCAATAAAACTCCATCTACTATATACCGTTCGTGAATTGTCACAAAAGTACTTAAACCACTCTACATTTGTACAGGTGACGTATTCTGAAACTAAAATAGTTTTTAGCTGTTCACGCTGTTTTAATTGAAACTTAATTTGTGGCGGCAAAATATTGGTGCGGTAAATGGTGAATGTGCTGTTAATTTTTTATTTCAGTATCAAGTTATTGATTTACTTTCATTAGTGATATTTTAAAATAAAAAAAAAAAAGTTTGGATTAAAAAAAAGAAAGTTTTAATGGAATTCGTCAAATTTTGTACACTTTTCTCAAAATTCTCCATAGTTTCTCCAAAATTTGAGGAACATTTTCAAAAACGGTTTTAAAACAGATTTTATGAAAATTTAATTATGGATAAACAATAATGTGGAAAATATTTTGGTGAAAAAAATTTGGGAAATGTGGAAAAATAATTTTTGGAATTTTTTTTCTTTAACACTTCTTTTCTCATTACATTTAATTTCCTATTCTTCATTAATGTAGTAAGATATAAAACTTCCTCAGCAAAAATTAATTTTTTTTTTTAACATAATTTATTAACGTTATATACTTTTTATGTAATATTATCTGTCCAACTGAGAATCGTTTCATTGAAGAAATGATTTATCGTTTCTTTGAAATTTAACGCGCCTATCAAATTCCATCCGAGGAGTGATGAATACCCACGGTGCGAAGTATGTCTGGATTTTTTTTTTTTTTATACATATTATCTATGTTTTGAACGTTGTGTCTCCAACGAGTTGTTCCGTATTTTTGATCATCGGTCAACTGCAAACGGAATCGATATGAAATTTTTCCAAATAAATAAATATGCCTAATTCGTCATTAATTCGTAGTTTATCATCGCGTTACGTTGTAACTGCCGCGTAACCAGAAGTGGATAATTTAATTTTAGAGCATACCGTTCGAAAAAACGTAAAACAAAAATTTACCTCGTTTGACCCCCGAATGAACGTTCGTTCGACATTTTTACACGACGACCACGTCGTAATCGCGTATTCGAAATTTCGTATACGCCCGTTCCGTCCAAAATCATTTCCGCCCCGTTTCCACTCGAAACGACTAAAAATATATTTTAATTATTTACTATGAATTTCACGCCCTCTATATTATACACGCGAACACGTTCCAATAATCATCGTGTTATTGGATCTAGAGATAGTAACGTTTGATTTGTTTGTTTGTTTGTTTGTTTGTTTTTTTTTTTCTTTCATTCGAATGACCGACAAAGGACGTCCATTGCACGAAGCCGTTCAATCATAACGTTCGTATACAGATAGCTTCGTATTTGTTTTGCTCGGTAAACCGTACTCGATCATCGTTTTTCCCCCGTTGTAAAATGTTATCGCATATTACAATGAATGTGACCAAAGTTCCGAGATAAATAGCATTTGAGCATACATTTGTTTTCGTATTTTTTTTTTTTTTTTTTGAAAATCCCTAAATTAAATCCCTCCACAGAACGTCATCATAATAATATATTCGTCATTGATTCGAAGAGTTTTGTGATAAGCTAAAATCGGAAATTGACAGTGTCTAAAATCTGATAATCGGTACAATGATTTTATGGGTTTTGGTTTTAAATCATTATATTAATATTTTAATAGTACACCAATAGGGGTGGATTAATGAATACACCAGACAGGCCTTGGTATAGGGGTGATTTTAAGTGTTATATAAGAGGCGCTATGTCCAGGAACGGAACCAGCATTATGATTATGACAATAACAAACATTTTTATTATATCGTTCAGCAATTATGTCAAGTACAAAAAAAAATAAATAAAAAAATAATAATAAAGTAAAGTGTAGATAAGTAGTTGGACATACTTCGCACCATGGGTATTCTTCGCCCCTCGAGTGATGTAATCTTGGTGGGTGTCTAAAGTTTTAAAGAAACGATTAATAATTTCTTCAATAATATCATTCTGAATATTACTTTACTTTACTGTACTTTACCTTATTTTACCATGCTTTACTTTTATTTATTTTACTTATCTTTGCTTTCCTTGACTTTATTTTACTTTACTATACTTATAATATACTATATATATAATTATAAATATGTCTTCTTCGCTCCACTCAGAATTTAAAAAATGGGTATACAAGATTTTTTTGAATATGTGACGACAAATCTTTCGTGTTTTGTTTTTGAGAAAAAAAAAATAATAATAATAAATATAATAAGTGCACATTTTTTTGTACAAGACCTAAGTGCGCAAAATTTCTTAATCCAGCACTGAGTACGCGAATTTATTTTTCAGTTTTCGTCGAACGACTAAGGTTTGTCGTTCTAATTAAACCGTAAGTTGATATAGTTTTTGCTTTCGGGTTTCGCGTATTATTCAGCTGCTCGTGTTTAGACGGTATAAAGGAAATTTTCATTCACTATAATATATGTCTATATATTGTTATCAGATGAAAAAGTTCGGAAAGCTTTTTAGAAAATTTGAATACATTTAAGATAATACGCCTGCATATAAATAACAGGTAAACTTCAATATTATTCCGAGTATTTAACACTTTGAAAGGGCTGTTGTTGTTTACTAAACAATCAGCTTTTATGAAAGTTAATTTAATATTATAATTGACTTAATAATATCAAATACAAAAGGTATGTGAAATTCGTGGGAGCTCTTTGTATGTTAAGCCAATTAATGTGTATTAAATGAATAGTGAAGTGAAAAATTATTTTTGTTCACATTATTATCTTCGTCGATAGATTGCAAAAAGAACATCGATTTCATTTTAATCGTATTTCAGTGATTAAAATTTATAGTTGGCGTTTACAGTGATTTCTCGCCGAACCATTCAATCGACAAGTGTATAAATATTATTATGTTTCAGAAGTAATATTGGAAACACGATGATTGTGATCTGATTAGTGATTAAAAATAAGTAATGTTTTATTAAATAATAAATATATTGTTTATAATATGTTTAATTTTGCGAGTTATTTCAAAAACGATTAACATTATTGGTGATTCAAAACTTTTCAAAGTTTTGTAAGTATTTATTAAATGCTTGTTTAATTCGCGATTATATAAATTAATATATATGTAACTTAGTGTCGTTTTTAATCTATTCATAATAATTGGGTGTTTTTAAAATTTACATAAATTTGAATTAAACAGAATCGAATGATTTGTGTAATTATTGTCGATAAAAAAAAAACGCATTTTATCATATTTATCAAAATATTTGTTAGGGAGTGTTAGGAAGTTGTTGTTGCGTTACAAAATTTATTTAGCACGAAAATCAAAATTTAGAAAGATTTATAAATTTATATATATATATATATATTATATTTTTTTTATGTACACCCTGTGAAACAGTGATTCTTGGCATAGATCCGAGAAACGAGTCATTGACCCCAAATACGAGACGTAACATCGGTGTGTACGATTTTTACTAACTCACATTCTTACAAAATTCAAAAATATAAACCTGACCAGTAATACACTAATATAGACTAGACCAGTTACATCATGTTGGGTTGTTTTTTTTTTCCCCGAGGGACGCCCTTTAGATTAAAAATGCAGTTGAATTATTTTTCCGAGTTCAAAACTGGAGCTGCACCCCCTCCCACCAAAAGTGTCTGACCCGGAATTCCGGCGAGTAGTCGAATTACACCGAACCGGAGAACACACCATGTAGTACGCGTGCGTCTCCGGAGCCCACAAATCCGGAGATCGAAATTGATCCCCCCGGGAACGCGTCTCTCTGCTTTCCGCGACGCTCTGTCGACCGGCCCGCGACTATGCGCGCGCAGTAACAACAATAATTACTTACGTCATCGTCGTAATTACTGCAACTATTATTATTACTATTATTAAGCTCTCAGAATCCGCCATCGTTATTATATATATATAGGTATACCGCGGACGGTATATTATCATTAGGTATCATCATCGTAAAGCGCGCGAGTATTAATGTGCGACCAGTGGCGTACTTAGGATTTTCTGAATGGGGGAGGGGGACATGAAAAATATCTGTTTTTTTGCCACCCTTCTTTATTTAATAAGAAAAATAGTAATATGTAAACATTTAAAATATCGTTAAAAGTACTTATGATGTTCTAATGCACATATTAGAATTAAATTATGGCAAAGCCTTAAGAGATTTTGGTGTTTTAAAGATGATCTGTGCTAAATTTGACGGACACAATCTGTACTTTACTAAAGATTGGTGGGGTCTATTTTGGAATTCAGGACTTTGGTATGGAATTTGTCAGAGTTTAGTCGAATCGAAAATTTCGAAATACTACAAAGGAATCTTATACATAATTTTTTTGGGTTAAAAATTTAATTTTAATATACAGTGAAACCTCGATAAGTATAAAATACCATCTAGAATTCTAGCCTATTTAGAGACTATTTAGCAGCATTTCTATTCGAAAACGTGTACACATAAAAAAAAAAAAAAAAAGAAAAAGAAAAAATAGTAAAAAAAAAGAAACATCGTTGGTAAAAACACTAGCTTCTTTACTTCGCTTAGAATCTAAAATATTATTCAGACTTCATAGAAGTATTTTAAAAATCACCTTAATATTGAAAAATCAAAAAAGCAAAAACAAACGACCTTAAAATATCTGATAACCAAAAAAATTTAACGTGAAAACTCGATTTTTGTGTTTGAAAATTGTATCTCGTAAATCATAAAATGAATGTAAAATCCTATGTTGTCACCCTAGCCCTCGTTACTACAACAACAATTCGAGCGAGATGAGAGCTGGCTAAAAAGGGGGAAAAATTACAATAATAATATAGCGCCGAGTCTCGAGTTAGACGACGAAATTAAATTCCGTGAATAGGACGCGGAGTGTTAAGAGTTCAAAATGTTTAAATAGAAGCGATTACGATTCATGGCAAGTTTCACGAATCACTAGGGAATATTCAAACGTCTAATTAGTATATGTACACGTTGATGTTTTATTATTACACGGCGAACTGATGTCACGACTTTTATGTTAATATTGTCACAAGCCGCATGTAACATAACTATATAAATTAATTTATATATATATTATATACTTAACATTTGCATAAAATTTTGTGTACAAGAGAATAATGGTAATTTTAATCGGCTGCCTTGAATAATTCATCTTTCGTTTTCCACAATATATATTTTGTAGATTTTAAATTTTTTATTTTGTTTTGCTGATTACAATATTTTAAACTAACCACTTTTTCATCGCAATACACATTTTGGAGCTGTTAACGAAATAATAATAAAAGACAAAAAAAAAAACAATACATAAACACTTACTGTTTTCTTAGATACATATGTCCCTGAAATACACGTTATATGATTGGTCTGCGATGGACGTGTATATTAGAATTTGAAGAAAATCTATAATCGTTTGGGTTTTAGTACTCAAATCACTTCCTTAAACAAAATATTAACTTAATGTTATTTACCTATAGCAGTAGTCATTGTTAGTGATAATTTGTTATGTCAGCGTGTGCTTATTTAATCGAGTCTTCGAAGATTGAAACCAGTATGGGTTGCTTATAAAAAAAATTAATTGAAAGATTGGAACAAAACAAATAGACGTTTTAATTTACTTATTGTGTTCGTCATGATCGGTATACAATTTCTAAAAATTCAATATTAAATAATTGTAATCTGATATTGCTATCTGTGATGCAATGTTATAACACGGTATAGTTATAATAAAAGAATAATAATAATATTATGTACCTCCGTAGATTGAACTTAGATTGTAACATTGATATAAACAATTATAATAATAATATTGATTGTGTTTGATAAAAATAAAAAAATGGTTTTGATACCTATAATATTATATAATGATAGACTGGAGATCGTCCATTCTGTTAAAAAAAAAAAAAATAGAAACACAAGCATGATTGGGTAGAATAAATTATAAAATACAAACCACCTGTCTGCTGTCAGTGAAGTGATAACTTAAATTTTTTTTAAAATAAATAAATCGCGTCGAAAATATTGATCTGTTACTATAATCAAGATCAATATTTTAAAATTATACTTATCGAAAAAAGTAATAATCACGTGTGCATATCGATCGTTATTCGAACGATTATTAATAATGAAATTAATTAGATTATTATTTATTCATTTTTTAGATTCTGAACGAAGTGAAGAAGCTAGTGTTTTACAATGATGTTTATTTTTTTATTTTTTTTATTTTTTCTTTTTTTTCTTTTTCTTTTCTGTGTACAACTTTTTATATAGAAATATTTGTCCAAAAGTTTCGATCAATAATTTTTTGAAACCCGATTCGCCTCTAGATTGTACTTTTGAGAGGTCATTTTTTGAATTTCTCAATTCTTGAATTGTTTTTTTTTGGAAAAAACTACCCAAAATTTTACAAAAACGACTCGAAAACCATCATTTTTTGATCAGAATTTTATGAAAATTTCAACATAGATAGAAAATCCTATAGAAAAGATTTTGGCGTAAGAAAATTTTGAAAATGTGAAAAAAAATTTTAGACATTTTTCTAACATCTTTTTTTTTTTATATTATTAACTTCCCTTGTTCAGAATCGTTTTATTGAAGAAATGATTTATCGTTTCTTTAAAATTAAATACACCCGTCAAGAGATTCCCACCCATCGTGCGAAGTATGTCCGGCTTTTTTATTTATTGTATATACGAATGTTTTACGGTCGAATGGAGAATAATTGTTATTAAGTATTTTTCAAAAACCAAGACAATTAAGGGTATCTTATAAGAGTTTTGAAAATTATCACTTATATCTGAAGTAATTATTATTTAGTGATAGCATTAATTTCATTACAAAAACACTCATAGTTCCCATGTGGTCAACAAAAGAATACCAAATCCCACTAGTGTGAATTGTTCAGTACATTTTTCTGACTGTACGTTGACCGAATTATTCTAGGTACACCGGTAGGTAAGTACGACTATACCCGTCATAGTAGTTACGTGACCCGTGGGACATTTGGGAAAAGTTCATCCAACAGTGTCTTTTAGTAATTACTTATGGGATCAGATTTTAAAAGTATTGAAACAAACGTGTAATTTTTTTCTTAATTTTGGAAAACCATTATTGTAAAATTTCAAAAAATTACTTCCTTAAAGTGTATCCAATTCTGATTAAAGAAATCGCTGGTCGAAATTTTTGAACAATCATTTCTATAGGAAAACGTATTCACGAAAACTCATTTTTTTTTATGCACTCTGAGAAGTAAGAAATGAAAAAAAAAAAAAATGGCAAGTACGGAATGACGATAATTTGTTGCCGGGTATACTGCTCGTAGGTATAGCACGTCTGGTATACAATTTTCTTTTGAGTATTAAAAAAAAAAAAAAACAGAAAAAAATAGAGTTAAACAATCACTTTTGATGAATCATTATGCATACACATGTTTACCGTTGTCAATAGCGCGTCAAAGATGAATAATGGTAAATAATAATAATAATAATAATAATATGTATATACTCGAGCTTGCAGTTTCAGAAATAGCTGTGGTGTGATTTTACTTATTTGGAGTAATTAAATTTTACCCGCTCCATTGTGTGTCGTACTGCGTCGTCGCCGCCGTAATATAATTAAAATGACTAATCAGTAATCGTTACGAGATTAATTGGGTATTCTTAGCAGTCGTCGCTGCTTTCGGGGGGGGGGAGGAAGGGGGGCAGGGGCACAAACACGAGTCGGTAATTAGATACGAAGTATCCCGCCGTTCTCGTTGTTTAATATTTTACTGGAAATAATCGAATTTGTATGTGAATTTATGGGATTTACGCCGCCGGTTTTTTTCGCATTGTTCTCTCCTTCGTACAATATGCGGAATTTTATTTTATTATTGTTATTTATTTTATTTTTTTTTCCATTCCAGTTTTAGTGCGCGATTCGTCGTCGACCGGGAAACTAGTGGGAAATTATTTTGTCGACGAACGTCTACGCGTAAACGAGGTGTTACGCACCGTAGAACGTTGTATATATTAATTTTATACCGATAACCCGGGATGACCATAAGTCCTGTTTTATACAGGTTTGTCCTTTAATTCGGCCTTTGGGTAATGTTTTCTGTGGCAAAACTTCGGGCGGCACGCCTTTGTAGTCCTGTTTAAAAAAAATTATTTACCGTTATTCCTCGAATACTTTGAAAATAATAAACTCAAATTATTACATTCGTATATCGTAATAATGTGTTCAGATTAAATTGTAATTAAATAAATGAGGATTTTTAAATAATTACACATAATATTAATATTCTTGACCTACGTTAATACTTTCCTTCAAATTTTTCGAATATTATGTGCAGTCGAAGCATTGATTTAATTTTTTTTTTTTTTTTTTGGTAAATTCCAATATTCAATAATTTACTGTAATATAACTTAAAATTAATGCGTAAAATTAGATAAATTTGTGGCATAAATATTTTTAAAAAAAAATGTTATGTTATGAAAATCTTTAGAATAAGTATCTCGTTCTACTATAAACACGAGTATAAACAGTTCACTTTTTTTTCACACACTATATCATACACGTATAGCAGATCCGGATTAACGTATAAGAGAGTCTGTTCCAAAATTATTCCTTAAATTAAGCAAATTAAAAACGTTCAAGTATTATAGTTTTATCGTATCATAATTGAAAATATTTAGTGATTTTTCAAACTCATTTGATCTGATCGTTTCTCATTTTGATTCTATTCGCGACTATTGACTGTGTTTGAAAAAATATTCTTAATTTAAATATTATTAGTAATAGAGGTTTATGCATCGATTTAAGCGTTGGTATAAGTTCTGTTATCACTCACCAATATTTTAAAGGATAGTAAAAATCGAATAATCAATATTGACAACTAATAAGTCACTTAACATTGGCATTATACGATTTTAAAACAGGCAATAACGTTTGTATATTATACTACTACTGTCATATCAATGTTTCGCATTGTATTACAAACATTTCCAAATGATCATTACATAATAATAATATAAACTAAATGCAAAGCAACTGACTGACCAATCCGTAATCCGGATTATACATACTAAATTCGGATTACGGATTCAATCCATTGATTTTGATTTCGAATTCAACTATCACGTGCATCCATTTTTTGTTTTTACTTCAGTATAGATGTTGGACTATTTATTTTTATATCTAAGCGTGTAAAGTGTTAGCATTTTGATGGTATTGTTTACTTCAATGATTACTTAAAAAAAAAAAAAAAAAAAAAAGATTCTTAGAAAAAATCATTTCAATAAATTATAATATAGACACAAACAATTACAAAAGTCCGAAAATTTTCGGACTTTTATCCGGCCCTGAATAATTCGTTACTAAGGTGTAAACCACAAGTCTACTTTAAGTGATATTCTCTTAGAATCTAATACGCTTACCAACAACGAGCTAATAATATAATTGAAAACGCGCGATTGTACATAAATAATAATTTAATAATAATAATATGTTTCTAATTTTGGCGTTTTTTTTTTTTTTTTTTTTGTTGCAGGTAAGTTCCGCTTTACTTTAAGATTGGATTGGATCCAGTGGTAAAATTGTTATAAGGTTGTGGCATAATTTATCATTTTTGTCCAAAAATGTTCGGTGGTTATTCCCTTAGGAAATAATAATAATAAAAAAAAAAAAACCCGTGCTTCAAAGTAACAACAAGAAATACGCTATTTCGATTGTAAATAGATAAATAAACGCTAGGAAAATTATAAGGTAAAAACAAAAATTAGCTACAGGATTCGATTAAGCTATTTTGAAAAGAATTTATATTTCACGAGAAAATGAAAGACATCGTTAAAATTCTATCATAAAACGATTAAAACAAATTAATTGACCAACTGTTTTTCACTTTTTGTCTGTGCCGTCAGAATTAAAATATCGGATGCGTTCAAGTACCTAAGTAAAATTTTCAATTAGTTCACGGAATTCAACGTTTTATAGATAAAAAAAAAAAAAAAAAACGTGATAATTTCAACATTTCTAAATTTTTAGTGTTCGATTCGATATTGATCAAAAACGGTTCTGCACAAAAATACATAAATCTCTGTCCAGAATCTAAAATATCAGTTTACCAACACTGTTTTCAAAAAAAAAAATCTTAATATTTTGCTGAGATAGTCTCAATATGGGCTTTTAAGAAATATGTGCCTAGGGCTAGGGCTATGTTCTAGCCTAATCCTGAAGTATGGGTTATTCGAAAAAAGATTTTCTCTAACAATAACAAGTTTTAATGTTTCTCGTTCAAGCCTTTGAAATAAATATCTCAAGAGTGGAGAAAACATTAAGATGCAACGGAGTTATGTCCCCTGCAGTCTTTACGTGCACGTTTCTGCTGCATCAATTGTGATGATGTGTCATAATATTGTGTTTCCCAATGTTCAAAATTATATTTTTATATTTATTTTAAACACGGAACAAGCCCAAATACAAAAGAACAATGTTATAATATTACAGTAAAAAGGAATGGTCGAGGTTTACGGAGTTCATCAGGTGAACGATTAGAGAGTTGTTTAAGAAATTTGAAGTTGATTAGATATGAAATATGAGGGGAATCAAATTTGAAGGAAAGGAGGTCATGTAAGAAGGAAATGTTGGTTAAATGTCTGGGGTCAGAAAGGTTGAACAGATTAAGAGCATGAACAATTAGAGAGTTGTCATGCGGAGGGTGGAAAATATTAAGGGAACATTATTATTATTATTATTATTATTATTATTATTATTGGTTTTTACATAGGTAAAAAAATTAAGTTTCTGTCCATGTTTATTTTTAATTGTATAGTTTAAAATTCTAGGATATACTTGTTTCAAAATCGATATTGCTTATATCCTGTTTTATATGTTTCAAGATCATAGGGGTCACTAAATGTATATAATCGTTACTAAGGAGCCGGTATTGAGAGCTACCTTTGCTATCTACCCCGGAAATATTTTTAAGGTAGCGAGAATATCGTTTTGTTACTCTTAAAAATACTTAAATTTAAAATATCATTATCTCGCTTTAAAGTATGGGTGTACAATTTATCGGTTACAAAAATAATTATGTAAAATTTAATAAAAAAAAAAAAATGGTATTATGAATTGTTAATTAGGTTGTAAACAGTAATTTGTTTTTTAATCAGTATTATAATTAAGTAAAAAAATTAAATGTTAGTTCTTCACATGCTTTATTGGTTAGGGTAGATCGAACCGAACGTATTAAAAAAAAAAAAAAACCGGACATACTTCGCACGATGGGTGTTCTTCGCACGCCGGGTGGGATTCTCTTGACGGGTGCATTGAATTTTAAAGAAACGATAAATCATTTCTTCAATAAAACGATTCTGAACAAAGGAAATTAATAATATAAGAAAAAAAAAATTTTCGAAAAATGTCCAAAAATTTTTTTCACATTTTCAAAATTTTCTT